>JAMKCH010032974.1:0-57091 GCA_023653785.1 Ophioderma brevispina
AAATAAATCGAGAAAAATATTTTTAAAAGTTTTAATCAGAAAAGGGAGGTATATACCCTTGTAAATTCAAGAACCCTAAGATGTGAGCTTGTGAGGTTTGGTTTGCAGAAAATTTTGCACTATATACTTTTTTTTTATAATTTGATGTATTATATGTAAAAATTGTGCAGAATGTTAATTTGGAGGCCACTCACTTGAAAATTGACGGGAATGTGTAAACCGTATCTAAAAGTATCATGAGGAGAGTCAATTTTTTCTGGGTGGTGTGCGTTTGACGAAAAGGGGGGAAATTGGGTATTGAAGTGAACCAATAAAACACTAATGATAAAAAAGAAAGAAACGGGGTTCATTATTATTATAGAACACCAACATTTTGTTAGGAGCTCCGGGTAAGCTAAGATGAAAATAAATTTGTGGACAATCCAGACCGCTGGCACTGTCCTGCTGTCATGGACAAAATTAAGTTAAAAGCGCCGGGAAAAGCGAAAGTTGACCAAAAAAATGAGGTATTTGGGTACGGGGATTATGACCACTGTTTGTATTGGTTTGTTGCAAAAATTGGGTATCCGATCATGAAAGGGGCCAGTCATTGGGTATTTATACGATTCAAAAGGGGGGGGTCATTCGACCCCAGCCTCTTTCACCTCTGGCTTAATGATGATGACCGCTCCCTTTATGCCGAGGGAAGGCTTCCTTCAACAGCCTTTATGTATTTTAATTTCTGCTTTTTAATGGCATACTAATAATTTATGGAATGTGAAAAGTGAAAATTTGTAAAGACGGCGAAATTATGTTCCAAATACTTTAAACTCTGACAACGTCGTCTAATATGAATTCGCAATTATTGCTGGTATTGATATGCAGGACTGGTTATGAGATTATAATTAAATCGCCATGTTATTATTTTTAGCCCCCGGTTGAATCTAAATTGTTCTAACAAATTTAAGAGTTAATCTAGCCCTGTGATGCGGCAAGAGAGCCAATTTGATTGCAACGGAAGGTGTGGTAGTATTTAGAGAGTCCGAGATGAGCTTGAATTCGAAGTGCAACAAACACTAATTTTTATTATGAGGAATGGTTGAGGTGGTAGACGTGGAACATTCGTTCGATCATGCAGAATTCGCCTGGTTTAGTGGTTTGTCTATACATATATTACGAGTATCTGAGTATGCATGGTGTGGAACACTACATGTAGACCGGGCTTAGCTTTAAGTAAAGCGCTTAATATAATGGAAAGATTTAGTATTCTGTCCACAGGCTACGAAATGCGGCACCGTTTAACGTAATAAACCGCATGTTAAAGGTGCCTAATTTAGTGGGTGGCAGAATACTCATCCTAGGAACACCATATTATTTGAAAAGGTTACCTCAAATTGAAAATTATTTTCATTGAAAAGGTGACCTAATACTTAAAAATGAGGGGTCAACCAAATCTGTAGGCCAAGTATTAGCGAAGATATGGGCAATATGTGTTCGCTGTTTTTCTCAAATTTTAGTGACTGGGTATTGTCAATTCGCTGCCATTGATACTGTACAAAAGTATGGCAAGGGTCATTTTTTGCACTTGGAGATTGGATTTTCTTTCTGTAGGCGAATATGTTACAAAATCCTGCCTATCATACATGATTGTTCCTGTGTCAAAGTTTAGGATTATTTTGTTTTCCCTTCATAATGAGGGTTTTAGAGGTTCAAATTTCAAAATTCTCATTTCCCCATAGGATTCCCCAGTTAAGAAGGTGACTTCGATCACAGGTTTGGTTTGAAGGAGCCCTCTATTGGAAAAATGTGGTTTTCGTACTATACTCTGGACTTTGACCGAATAATGTTTGAACTGATCGAACAATCTGCTGTGGCCGAAGTCGCACTGCTGTAGAAGCGCGTAACAAAATGATTAAATAGGGCACACGCGATACGCCAGTGTACAGGTCGCATACGGCGGTACTGCGTACGCTGTTCAAACAATGTTGCGGGGGCGACTAGTCTATAGACCCGATCAAACTGCCACCTCGGGAAAACACGCCAATGAGGGCTGCGCGAAGACCGAGGGTGAGCAATGATCTAATGGCGAAAGTTTTAGTTTAAATTTACTCACTATTTCGTATCCATACACTGCATTGAACTCTTATCTAAATTTTATTCACAGCACCAGTAGCAAATGATGTCCTCTATCTGCTCCCCTTCTGGTTTAAAGAAAGTCTTCCTGTACAACCGTATTGCACTAGAATTCCGTCGACTGAACCCTCTCGCAATAGTCATCTCAAGGACCCTTGCTCGTTCCTCCCTTGTGATCACCCCCCCCATGTGACCTAGCCACCGAGCGGGAGCGCGGCCGGTGGCGATGGTCAGTGGGAAAACGAGAGTCTGCTAGATGGACACAGGGAAACCAGCGTAGTTAGTTGACGTCAGCGTTTGTTGATTCGCACTGGGAGACATTTTAGGGCTTTGAGAAAGCAAAATTTATGCGTTGGATTTTGACATGAAAGAGGTAAAAAATCTGTGATTAGATTGAATATTCAAACTCAGGATAGTCTCCGGTATTATAGAATTATCCGTTTCGAGGGCCAAATGCTTCAAATATAGCCGGGAATGGGGGATAAGCTGCGGGTTAAAAAAAAATTCCCGCAGCCTATTCCTTTGTTGGTAATTAAGAATACTAAAGTCGTTTTGAATACACTTTTTCCCCAGACCTCGCGCTGCGGCACCTCTGCGTCGAGGTCTGGTTTCTGACGGACTAGCAGAATACTAAACTTCATCCTGCGGACGGATGTCACATCGCCCCTCCCAGTGAAAACAAACCAGGGAATGCCCATGAAGTCCTTATCATCACACTGGCAAAATCAAAAAGTACGATCACTGCCCATCGCAAGACACTAACGCTTTCCGCGCGTACAATGATTTGGTAATTATGCACATTGACATTTATTTTGCAAATCCTGGATGTCCACGGGGATGAATTTAGTATTCGTCCACCGACTTAAAATCGCACCTTTAACATGCGGGTTATTTCGTTAACGTTGCTGAATTCGTAACCGTGCAGAAATCCTAAATTCTTTCCCATGTCCACTTCCACCTTCTCAAGGATCTATTATGTCTGGAAATCAAATCTGAGACGCGCTGCCTGCCCGATCGCAGTGCGTGTTTGCGCCGAGTGTAGACCGAACAAAGTACAATTGACCCTCAGCGAATTTGACCAATCGCGCTACTGTATTTACGTTACTAGGACCTTTTGTTACTTGGTCAGTGCAGCTGTCGCATAACGCGGTCAACCGCACAACATTTTAACGACGCGTCTCATATTTCGATTTCGATAAGAGGAACAGTAAACAAGCAGGTGTTAGAATCATAAATCACCTGTTCATTTTAATGATCCTATACTTACTTCATCTGGCCTGAACTAAGAGTATTGTCTTAGGTTTCTACCCAGCTATGTGTGGCATGCGTATCATGCATGACGACTTTGTACGCTTGCGATTACAGCGGCTTGCGGCTACTGCCATTCAAACGTTTAAGAAAGAACTGTGTGAAAGCTTACGTCCTCCTTAGTTCAGACAGACGAAGTTAGCACCTTTAACGTTTGTTTGGTTTATCCCTAACGCTGTCCCGTGGGGCACATACCCTAACCTTTTCAGTTTTTATAATATGCATTACTGCAGGCCATATAAACCACAAAATATAGGCATTTCAATGTTATTTAGGCCTAAAAAAAGTTTGTTTTTGCCCTTTTCCATCCCGACCGCAAAAAATCGGAAATCACAGGTCGCTTTTTTTTTTCCTTTTTTTTCCCCGCTATAGCATTTGAAATTTAGGGGGTCACCATTAAAAGTGCCACCCCAGGGTAAATACTATGTTGCTTAGATCACAGATTAGTTAATGGAGCCCTCCCAACTTTGAAAATCACTACTATGGTGCATGGTGGGAACAGTGGGGAATCTAGAAGCTCCTCCCGGGAAATTTGACCATTTTGGAGGGAAATCTTGACGTTTCAATAAAGAAGTACATAAAAATGGTGGGATATCTATGGGAATGTGACTTTCTTCTTTCTTCCCGGGAAAATTTGCATTTTGTTTTTTAAAAAAAAAAAAAATATATCTATATTACTAAAAAAACCAACTTTGTGGGTTGTTTGTCCGTCTATGCGTTTTCGCGTCCTTTAACATACGGATATGGGGAAAACAGATTTTGGTTATGGTGGTAGAGCTCTGATGCATAAGGTTTGTGGTCACGTTTCGAGGGGTCATTTGGGGTAAATTGTCATCCAGGGGTCATTTTGGGTACCTTTGGGCTGTGCTTTGAACTATGGATATGAGTTTTTGGTGTGTGGTGGAGTTTCGCCGTACGAGTTTTATGGCCACATTTTCGATGGGTCATTTGGGGGTCAAAGGTCATCCAGGGGTCAGTAGTGGTAACTGGGCGTGCTTTGACGTATGGATATGAGTTTTGTGTGGTGGTAGAGTTTTTTTTTTTTTTTTAAGATTTTTGTGGTCACGTTTTTTGAGGGGTTCTGGGGGCAAATGTCTCCATGGGTCATTATTGGTAACGTTGGGCGTGCTTTGACGCATGGACATGAGTTTTGGTGTGTGTGGAGTTTTCGCCGTACGAGTTTAGTGGCACATTTTCGAGAGGGGTCATTTGGGGTCCAAAGGTCATCCGGGGTTATAGGGGTAACTTGGGGGGTCGTGCTTTTGACGTATGGATATGAGTTTTGGTGTGGGGTAGAGTTTGCCGTAACGATTTTAGTGGTCACGTTTTCCAGGGGGCTCATTTGGGGGTCAAAGGTCATCTAAGGTCATTATTGGGGTAAACGTGGCTGTGCTTTGACGTATGGAATAGGAGTTTTGGTGGTGGTGGTTAGTTTTCGCTGTCAACTAGTTTAGTGGTCACGTTTTTCGAGGGGTCATTTGGGGTCACATGTCAGCCAGTGGTCATTATTGGGTAACTTTTGCCCGTGCTTTTACGTATGGATATGAGTTTTGTTATGGTGGTAAGAGTTTTGCCGTACAAGTTTGGTGGCATGTTTCGATGGGGTCATTTGGGGGTCAAAGGTAACCAGGGGTCATTATTCGTTAACTTGGCCATGCCTAGTGATGACTTAAATGTCCGACTGCTAATCTAGCGGATATACTCAGATAGCGGGGGCCCGCGCGCAGCGCGTGCTCCCCGCTAGTTTGGCCTAATAATCCAAGCTGGGCACAGAAGTTCATAGCGTGTTTACTTTTGAGTTAATGAGGCTTAAATATGCGCTTTTGTTCATTCGGGACCAAGTCTCTGGGGGGTCTTAACTCCAAAGTAAAAACATTTTGTTGTCATCTTTTTGTTCAATCATAGTTACATAGTAGAACTTTAAACCAATACATATGAACATATTAGAAAGTAATAAGTGAGGTACAGCCCCTTGAAAATGGTAATTGTACTTTTTCACACATTTTGACCCCCCGAAAACCAATTTTACATTCGACACCAGCTCTACTTCAGATATTTTGAAGATAATCCATTTAAACAACTTTTCCTCCTTTCCTTAAAGAACTAGCTAGTGTCTTTATTTTTTTCACAACAAATACATGTACTCAAAGTTACCACATAAAGTATACGTGACCAGAGTCATTGTACATGCACAGTGGTATATCACCATCCATTCTATGGAGCTATCAGCAAAAGTTTCTTGTGCTGAAAACAGTGAAGACTGCATTCACCACTGGTTCTTTCAAGAATAGTTCTTGATGATGCATCTTCAACATTGAATGAGGTTGAGTCTGTATGTCAACATTGATATTCAGGGGGGCCAATATATGTCAAATGCAAAATTAGGATTTTTCAATAACTCACTTTCGTCTCCGTTATCAAAATCCCAGTTAAACCCCATTAAAAAAAAATTGGACATTAAAAATATTGTTACTTACACTGAGTTCTGACCCCCCGAACTTTGGCCGCAGGTGAAAGATAGTGTATTTTACATCCCATATCTTCAAGTAAATGAGCTATCACATTTTTTTTGCCAGATTTGAATTCTACACCAAAAAATTCCCCAGATCGTGATTTTTTAGTTGGGGATGGTTCCATTACAAGTTTATGGGAAGCAGGTCATTCGTCCCACACAATTCGTCCCCCCAATCCGTCCAGGTACCAATTCGTCCAAGTACTAATTCGTCCAGGTACCAATTCTTCCAGGTACCAATTCGTCCCGATCCAATTCGGGTCCCGATGAAAACGCATTCGCCGTGGTACCAATTCGTCCACGCCCTACTTTAAAAACATTTTGTTTTAAATTCTTACAATAATTTGCAATAATGTTGTATTTGTTAGCAATGTTTTATCCTATGCAACGCGAATATTTTATGTTGTACTCGATTGGTACAACACCTGTAAATTATGCCTCCGAATATCATGATCGGTACTCTGTGGTCGATTTGTGTGTGTATTTCTGCTGGGAATTTATCTCACTAAATTGGGATTGCATAATATGTCTATATAAGTATATTTAGCTAGTTTTTTTTCAATTGGGAATACAATTTATTGTATACCACATGTAACTAATCAAGAAATCTGCCGATAGTAGAGTTAACGACTTGAGAGCAACCTAAGAATAAGATAGTCCTCTAATATGCTACTATTCTTTATTGGGGCGACTCCCCTGACGGCCTTTTTCATCGATAGGAGATACTTGCAATTGCGGGAGTTCCAGTGTAGAGAGTCAACTTCCTATCGATTTTTACAAGCGCATTGTTTTGCTGCGATTTCGTCAATTGTTCCTGCGATCGATCCAACAGACTGAGTCACTATTAGAGTGGTTTCCTCCTGCATAACCTAACATGCATGGCCTATCTATGCGAAAACAAGAGACGGCTTAAAGAGAACCTGCAGGGATTCCCAGCAATTGCCTTTGCATCGAGATGGAGTCCAATTCAGCATGACTGGTGTTTATTGTTTACTCGGACACGACTGAAAATAGGGTAGATATAACCAAGGGGGTGAAACGCTTCCAAAACCAGTCGTCCGTGCGGGCCGCTGACCATTTTGAATATTGCACAATATTCCTCATTTTGGGTGCTGTATACACACATAATGTCACTTCGTACAAACAATCCGCCAAAAAAATCAGTTGTTTGATGTTGGGTGCTATTGGGTGTTAAATTTTTGTCCTACCCATGCCACACAAATAACTGAAATGCACATCAGTTGTCTTGATTTAATAAACCGCCTCAATGAACATCTTTCACCTCAGCGCCATGCATTATGAGAAAAAAGAGTATCTGAAGCACAATGATCCAGGTACACTGTTATTATACCTGGCCACCTCTAACACATACATTAATTTGTATCACTCCTGATTAGTGTATATGCACATATTCCACAGTATGTGGAAGAAAGCGGAGGCAGCCATGCTTTCTATTGTTGGTACTCTGTTTTTTCCTTTGTGGTCGGCAAACAATGCGAGACGGTGATTTCTAATATTTAAACGTAACTTTTTGCCTCTCTTCTATCTGATATAGAACCACTCTTTGAGATAGAAGATCTCCTGGCTCTGGAATATTCTCGATATGGTGTTCATATGAAGGACTCGAGGTGAGCTTTGCTTTTTCACAGCCCCAGGTGGAATATGGCCATGCGTTTTGAACTCACCACCCTTCGCTTCGCGTGCAACAATTGCAAAAAAAAAAAAAAAACAGACACCGAAGCGCGCTACCACCTCTACAAAGTTACATTTTTGAAAGCTATGATCTAAGAAATCGTGATTCGACATAAATAAATACCATGTACATGTGGAAACCTTGGTTATAACTATACAGAATATACCTTTAACAGAACGAGTTTTAGTCGTATGTCTGGATGTTAGGGCATAAAATTTATTTAACTATATGAACTGATAAACCAACGAACCTTATAAATTCTTAACCAACCAAACTTTAATGTTATTATCAAGCGCGTTATGGCTTTTTAATTTTAAATGTTTTAAGAAACGAATTTGGGAAAGTTGTTGTCTAAGAACGTTATGGTTATGGTAGATCTTATAGAGCTTCTCTACTCTATTTTTAAATTACGTGTGACTGACATTCCAAAAAACCAATTATCCTTTACCCCATTTTTTATTCAATTTATTCTTTCTAAAACACGAAAAGAAAACTTGGTTTCTTTGCTTTTTTTGGGATTTTAGTAGGTTGTTGAACGTCACATCCTATGTTTTGGGGTGAAAAAATAGACAAAAGACCAACATTGTAAGCTGTAAGCTTAGATTAACATTATTTTAATCAAATATTTGTAAATATACATCTATAGATTAAAAAGAATTGAATCAAAATTTAGATTTGTCCCTCCATTTTAATCTAAGAAATTTGGCAGAGTGTGATTTCAACACATTTGGTAGCATGGATACATTTTCAACAAAATCGGATCAAAAGTCCTGTCTCTTTAACAATTAGAATATGGTTCTTAAATAATTTAAATCAGGACCTTTTCATGCTATACATGGAGAAATGGAATGAGAATGGCTCGATGTAAAACAAACGAGTCGTTCAACTTTTTATTTCAAGAACCGTGACTTTAATCTTTTTGAAAATATCAGCGACACACACATATTTCTACTAACACAAAATCCCTTTCGTTCGGGCATGTTTATATATTTTAATAATCACTTTTACAGAAGACTCTTTATCTCCATATAAAATCTTTTGATGTTGTATATTGACTTTTGGTACAAATTTATATGGATGTTGCTCATTTTCCTCCCGACTTTTTATGTGGCATTGAATTTAAAGATAACATAAACGCAAATTTTTAAACACTGTAGAGCCGGTTTTGGTCCTAGATGTAAGGATTTTTAATACATTTTAAAGAGTTACCTGAATAAATACCTAAGTACTCTTTGACAAAAATAATGGTAAAACGTTACCAATTGGTCGTGTAAAATATACAATATCTTATTCTTTTGACCCAACATTGGTAAAATTTTACCAATTTTGTCAATTGTGTCCCGCGCCTGTGTTTTGGCGTATGGCCATGTATTTAAAACAAGTTTTAACTCTTTTGGTTCTAAATAACTTCTTTATCTGTGGGGTACCCGAGGCGTACTCAGGATGTTTGTGCCCGGGTGCCAGACACCCACATCATAATGGTCCATTGGGCCGCCGTGTGCCTCTGGCGGAATTAAAATAATTAAGATTTCAAAGATCATATTAAATCTTTCACCACAACATGCATAGACTAAGTAGCTACAAAATCAAAACGGCACAAGGGTAAAATCTTTATTTGGTGGGTTTGAAAAAGTTCGATTTCCATACTACTAAATGTAAAGAGTGAAAGCCAGTGGATGGGGGGGGGGGGACTTGTATTCAAAGGTGGATAGAATGCGTGAACATGGACTTTACAAAATTCACCCTAAACAAGTATTTCCACCGACTACAAACATAACCTAAAACAGTTAAATTTTTTCGCGTTTTTTTTTGCTACACTAAAGAAGTAGTTTGTCATTTTTTGCTATACCCTAACAAGTAAGCAGTGCATTATGTCCGTTAAAATACCCTTTATATTAATCTGCTTTGCTTTACATCTCTTATCTTCTTGATCCCTGCTTAGTTAAGTAAATATACTAAACCCGTATAACTCAACAAATTTTAAGAAAATAACATAAAAACCCCCTTTTCCACTTTTGCTCTTTTTGACACCCTAATCAATGTACGGCGTGATTTAAAGTCATTCTAAGAGCCCATTCCGAGTAACCCCACTCCAATTAGAGTGAAAAAAATCACTGAAATCGCTTCCAAACCGAGTGAATTTTCACCTCTAAAATACTCTGGGTGGGTCCGCGATGACAAGCTCTTTCCGATGACACTCTACTTTTTTACCAGTAATATGCCTGCGCATACTATAAATTTTATAGAGAGGCCTACTTTTCCCGTTCATTGCAATCGGTGTTCGTGTATGTAAGGGAAAGTTTCCATTTCTTCGTAATTTCATATCAAGTTTTAACCACTACACTTCTTTTGATTTTTAAAATTGACACCAAATGTATTTACTTTTGTTCTGACTGCGTATATATGGTCTACATATTTACTCCGATAGTTATTTCAGTGCTGTTAATTACATTGTCGATTTAGTGACCTCCTGTTTAATCGCGTTTTCAATAGACTTCACCACAAGCATATAGTCAATAGAGATTCAATCCCGAAGGTATTCCTTAAAATCGAAAACCCTGCTTTTGCACCGATGTAAACTTTCCATAAAAATATAGCACCAGCGGAAAGGAAAAGTGGACCACAATATGATGTACTAACGGGGACGTAACACACAACACTGTGGACGGGGGTTAAATGGCGAATCCTATCAGCATAGGGGTCAGGGGGGACCAAGGGAATGGTGCGGCACACAGGGGGTATGGGTGATATAGTGAAATATTTATGTCTGATCATAAGCTTAAGCGCAAGTGGGCAAGAGGGGAGTGGAAAACGAGTAAGGAGACATCAGCTTTCACAAGAAGTGGAACTTGTTAATTGATCAAGTCATTCAAAAGCTGCAAACACAAACACACACACACAATCCCTTTAACTTTTCGCATTGTAAAAAAATTATGTGGGAATCCATACATAAAAGCAGCGACATTAATTCAGGGGCGTGGCAAAATGGTCCAGTATATGCGACATCGGAAATACTGTTCTGTTGTAGAATTGAGTGTAAATACTCTTCTGTAACCATGGCAAATGACTTTTCAAGATTCACGCCTTTACTCATACCTTTCTATAGACTTTACTAAATCCGAGGTGAAAGTTGATCCGACGCAAACATTGCATTGCTGTATGTAGGAAGAGACCTTCGGTGCAAAAAGGGGGTTCCAAATCACCAATTAAAATAAGATCATTTCCCGGAAAGAAATACATTGTCGGGGCTGTAAGAGGTGACAGTGAGGTCTGTAGTCGTATTAAATTTCTTTTTAAATATGTCACATGATTCAATTTATATTTACACTTATACCATTACAAAAAATGAATTTAGATATTTATTTGTTTTTATTTTTTTTGCATGGGGCACAGAAAGTTTCAAACCTCACTAGTCCGACGCAGTCGATCCAGATTAATTTTGCCCATATGAAAATGCATATTTTGGTCCACATCGTCCCGCTTTTACGATCCAGAGGGGCAACTCCTCCCGGTCGGTACTGGTAATAGAGATGCCAATTTTTTCACCTTCCCGGCCGAACAAGGTTCCAAGGATATATTGATAGTCTATTTTACCAGTCGTTTTGCAAAATTACAATTAACTATTACGCTAAATTAAAGATTTTATGCATGAAAATCTATAAATAGAGAAAACAATTTGTCATTTCGATAATCAATTTAGCATTAATTCATCTTACCTTATTGGCACTGTGCCTTATTGGAAAGGAACGACACGGTATAGAATTATATTTGTCATGCCAGTTTGTGAACAAAAATGTAATACACCTTAGAATATATTTATTGGCGTTTGGTTTTACACTTTAATAACAGTAGCACACGCGGAAGTGGTTCATCCAACAATACGGGAAAACAAAAACATGGCAACAAAATAATTTATATTGAAACAAATAACATTAAATTTCTTTTATTGGTAAATGCTGTCCGTATTTATTGTGTACTACATACTACATGTATACTGCATAGGCTACATGTACATCGATCACCCAAAATTTGTGCCGTGAGTTTCACGGTTGCTTAGTTCCCTATAGTGCTTATTATACTGTGAAAACTGGAAAGGCCCTGGGATTCAACGAGTTGGCATACAAACACGATAGATATCGACAAGGCTGGAGACAATATACAAATTGGTATCGTATTGTAACCGTATTGTAACACGACCTGAAACTCGCGGATGTGAAAAATTAATCGATGAAATCCCCAGGTAAAATCCATCAGGCCATTTCTTCCTTTGACCCACATCTCAACATTGGGACATTGGTAATAATAATTTTTCCTGGGTATCACAAACTAAATTCTGGACCGTCACACTGTATTTTTGTCATCACGTATGTACAATCGTGTACGAATTGGTGCTTGGGGGCGAATTGGGACAACTTGGGTACCTGGACGAATTGGTACTTGGACTAATTGGTATTCCGGAACGCGTTGGTTTGGGACGAATTGGTACCTGGACGAATTGGGTGGGACGGAATTGTTTTGGGAGAATTGACTCGAGATTCGTTTATGCCCTCTCAACAAGTGGTCTTTCGCAATCGGCTACTGCATTTTTGATAAGTGACCCCCCTAAATTCCTGAAGCTCCTGCGGGGAGAGAAAAACGAAGGGGCGGTATGCAAGCTCAAAAATTTTGGGGATGTTCATTTCTCATCATATCTCTCACCACACCAAAAAAGGAAAAAGAAAAAATCCAGGGAACATGCTGCGGTGCAAATCTCGAGTGTTGACATGGAATAGCCCTCCTAGAAAGGAGTAATTTCGTAAAAAGAAGTGCTGGTGCGTTCATGATACCAAAAAAATAGATAAAAGCCTTCAGACTTATTAATGGATAACATGTTATTGGGAACAGTTTAACTTAATAAATTATATAATTACCAATCAGGGCACATATTCGTATTATGCAAAATTATGGACCTTTAGCCACGCCATTTGGTAGACACGCCTCCGGGGGCAAGACCAAAGATCGCTGAGGTTGTCAAAGTGTGACCGCCGACGACCTAGCGCGTTCACGTAGCGTGCCACGTCGTCCGTACCTAACTCCTACATTTTGGTTTTTTTTTTTTTTTCAAACGTTGTAGGGAAGATTTAGTAATACAAATAACTACATGGTTGTAGGGGGGAAAAATAGTGCAAATTTTTTCCCGAAACGGTCGGCTACAGGCCTTACCACCCGAACCCGAAGGGGGGGGGTTGGTTGGTCGGCAGTAGACAAAGTTACAGACGGAAAATAGTTGCACTATTCCCAGACTACAGTGTAGTATTTTGTTTTAGTACACCTTTATAAATGTTATGAGCTAAGGGCAAAGATAAAATTTAACCAAATCGTGTTGACTGTAACTTGGTTTTTTTAAAAATCGCCATCCCGGTTACGAACCTGCCTACATGAAAATCGCCCCAACAACTGACAACTCGTCCAAGTCGGCACAATTTAGCACTTCAACTTCCGCAAGAGAACTTCCCTTTGTTCCGTACACTATTCTGTAAAAACTATTCACAGCCTTCTCCGGCCGACAACTCGCGTTTTTTGTGCATCTTTATGCTTGTATTACGCAGCAATTTCGTCGTCTTGTCAAAGACGCTGACCGTCTGCTGGCGGCGGCCATTTTGTTTGTTGTTGTTAACAACGGAGCAAGTTCCTTCTTCCTTGGAGAACCGTAATAACAAAATGCGTGACTTAACGCTAACATGGCTAACTTTTGCCTCTGGGTACGATGATGTAGGGAAAGTAGTAAAAAATACCTCACGGGAAATAGCTCAACTGCACAGATAGCTAATTTATCATCACCCTGTTTCGGCGCATTAATAACCATGAAATAAAACTTATGCCTAAGTATCTCATGAAATATTATCAGGTGTAATAATAGGCTATCGTAGCGAAAAGCCAGAGTCAACCTTCGGGTAACGACTGACCGTCGCGCAGTTTTGATAGAATTTTGAATGGAAAACGCTACGTTTAGAACAATTTTAACGTACCGTTCAGTTCAGAATAATCATTTTCATTACAAGGTTCTTCTGTGCCTTTCAAGCATTTTATTCATATTTTTCTGATTTTGGTACAAAATCGCATGCAGTCTAAGCTAGTCTGAGCCTGTAGTGCACGATCCCAATACTACGAATGTGCTGTTCTGGAGATGTAGAGTAGTTGAATTCGACCACTGTCGATAGGTGTGTTTTGTACATGGCATGCGACCGACAAATGATGGTTACTTTGCAACTTCTGGGTGGTTTTCATAGATTTTTTTGACACAATTTGTTAGATATTATTTTTAATATCGTCCATGAAATACGTGGTACATACTGTCAAATTTTGGTGTGATTAAAAATGGCACCGTGACCGCTACCTGTGCGTTTCACACAGCAAAACACGGTGCTTACGTTTTATTTTACCCACGTCGCATCTGTCCATTTTTTTGGATTCTACATTTGATAGTTGTACCAGAACTTACTAGATACAAAGTATTCCGTGCTACAGTTGGAAAAAGTATTGGTGGCTGCACTAACAAATCGGCCCTTGGCAGACTGTTGGTCGCGGTGAATCCATGTCATTTTGAAAGACATTAACGTATTTTTAGATAACATAAAATTTGATGCCATTGCATTTCTCCTGTGTCTCATGTATTAAAAAAAAAAAATCATCAACCGACCGACCCTCCCGATGTTCAGGCCAAAAGGGCAAAAACATATTTTTTTTTAGGCCTTATTACTGTAGCCACAAATGCCACTATGGTTTTTTTGTAGCGGCTAAAGAATGATCTATTTAAAAGTTGTAATAAGACTGATGTTGTAAGCTACAAAAGGCGAAAAGCAAAAAATTCGGTAATTTACCTATTATCTAATTTTCATGTAGATAAAAGGCTTTCACACTGAGCGTGATCGATAATCGACTTTGCGATCGATCTCGACGTTTTTGAAGACTATGGCAGTGCAGCCGTTTTCTGAATACTAGAACGCGCATGCGTCAAATAGGCCTTAGTTACGATGTTAAAGTTTTCCAAGGAAGTATATAATGAAGGCTGCTACTTTCACGAATAAATACCTCTTTGAGTCATTTAAGGCAGTGGTTGTCGAACACTTTTTTAATGCTGGGATATATGGCCATCTTTTAAGTGAGATGATTTGCCATCCTTGGTTGTGTTTTTGCTTCCGCACAGAAATTGTGAGTTTTCCTTTTTCCTTCCTTCCGCTTGTGAAAATTGAAGCGACTGAGTCAGGAAATTCAAAATGGCGGATCGACTCTTTACGTAACTTGCGTAGTGACGAATGTGTGCTTTATTTGATGAGCCAACAAACAGCGACATGTGTGTCAGAGTTTTCGAAGTATTATAATGAATTTGGTAGCTGGTTTGAAGTCTACGACAGCGATCGATCGCAAAGTGGATCGATCACCGGCTCAGTGTGAAAAGCCGTAATTGATTGTCACATGCTACAAAAAGCCACAGGTTACTTTCTAACTAATTACTGTAAGCCCCCAATAGCTCATTCTTTTTAAAGATCAACTTACTGTGGGCTACAAAAAGCTACAAAGTTTCAGGGTGTGGCTTTTTGACGCTTACAGTAGGTTAAGGGGTTAATAATGTCAATCACAATTTTTTAAACCCAGACGTTCCATATTTTTTTTTTTTTGCGATCTAACAATGTTTATTTAAGACACTATCAGTGATTTGAAAAGTATTTGAAAGTTGCAGAATAGCTCAAAGGAAGGATAATCTGATAATCTCATAAGTTACCTTTTCCACAGCTGTAGAATGACAGAAAGGAAGAAACGGCAGTGTTTCCAAGTACGATTCTCCATTCAATTACTGTTGTAGTAAGTGTCCGTTCGGACAGTATGACAAATCTCCGATTCCTGTCCTTATTAGGTTGCTTCTGGTCTTATCATTTGCAGGGTATGTTAGGATACCTGTACTTGTTGCATACATGCAAAAGATCTGATTTTTGATATTTTTTTTTTCGATTTGCTGATTTAGGCAAATCACTGAATGGTCTATTAAATCATAATCAAACTAGTAATTTATTACTCATGTGTTAATTTGTCAGTATTTATGGCTTATTTTAGCCATGCTGCTGCCCAGCAACACAATGTTTCACCCTTCCAACAGGATCCTACAGATAGTGACGGTTTATGGGGTTTTAGAATTCCATACTGTTGAAATTTTTATATGGGTTTTGTTTGCAGAATCGTCAGAGAACACTGGAAATTAAACACTAGCCCTATTCACAAAAGCACTTAGTCCTGGCTTAACTCGTAGTCCCAGACTAAGTGCCGTCTAGAAGAACCCCTGTATTGTTTTTTACAACAATATGAAATAGAACAATTTGAATATAAGTTTCTCAGTTTTGATGTTTCTGTACTTTATCTTTGTAATTTTTCAGCCGAAAAGCTAATATAGGAAAGAAGAATTTTAGAGGTCCTTTCTATAGTTGGAGTAATAAATTTCTTGGCCAGTTAACTAGGTAAACCCGCTCCTTCCCCGCCCAAAACGGCGCACCACTGGTTGCCACCTAGATGCATTCCCGCGACAAGCAACGGTGCGCGTACTCCAGGGGCAAGAAAATGATTACTCAACTATAGTAGGACTTATTCCGTGGACTAAAAGTTAAGCCAGGCTAAGTTCTTTTGTGATTGGGCCAAAGATTTGATTTGTATATATTGAATGGTTTTGATTTAAATCATAACCTTTAAGTAATAATTTGAGTGAACTCAATTTGTATTATAATATCACAAGAGAGTAATCAAATCACGGTTGTTATTCACAAAAGTAATAACAAAGGACAGAAATACAATAAAAAGAAGCGACACAGCCATCTCCAGAACACTGTGACTGGCAGGCTTTTATGCAAATTCCACAAAAGGGCAAATGTCCCCTTTTGCTGATCTTTTGATAAAGGTCCACTATTGGAGAGATTTATGAGAAATGTTTGAAGAAAATAAACTTTTTTGGTGATGAAATTTTCAAAACATCCACAAAACCACCATTATTCGAGGGTTGGTTCAGGGAAGTCACTGGTTTAAATTAAAACCAAAAAAAGGTCACCTTTTTTGAATTTTGCACTCCCAAAATAATCCGGTGTACGTGCCTTGGTTATGTATTGCATTTATTTACACATACTAAAATTTGAAGTTCAACAGTTATGGTTAAGGTCCCTTGTTGCATTTTTGCAATTGAAAATATATGGCACAACTCTTATTTAAACCAAACTAGGCAAAATATTTTGGAAAAATCCTTTTTTCCCCAAAATTATTGAAAGTGTTAATAGTGATTTAATCAGCGATTTAAAAAACATTTAAATCGCGATTTGATTTAAATAGATTCGACGTACATACTATAAGGGTCCTAGCTACTGGCCAACAGTTGATATAAAAGCTCAAACTTTTTGGGTATGTCAGTGGGATCACCTCCCAATTGCTCCAGACTGATAGTATTTTTGATGAAAATTAAATAGGTTTAGGGTGCCAAATGTTTCTTGTTCTTCCAATGTGATTAGTAATAAAGAGTAATTTATCATCAAGTGGTTAATGTCTCAGAGGATCACACAAAGGCTCCGTCAAACCATACTTCAAATTCAACATGGAGGTGATCAAAACTTTGGATATTAATTGTGTCAAACACAATGGAAGTTGTATACCAGCACCTTTAAGTAAGTGGTAGCCCTCCATAGAGGAATACAAAGATCGGTGCAATCCAACTTCCAATTCAACATCGAAGTGATCAATAACCCAGTTTAAAGTTGTGTCAAACACAATGGAATTTGTATACGGGTACCTTTAAATTCTAGCTTAACGATACGATGACATTCTAGAAAGAAGGTGCCCCCAATTTTTGTCGAACACCAGAATTTTTAGCTTATTTGGAATGCTTACCTCTGCATTAGATCACACCTGAAGTGAATACGCCGTCTTATGAAATAAGATGATGATTTAGTATTTGATGTCGTGGCACACATAAAGCATCAAAGCTGGTTTTCTATAGTACGGATTGGGCGATAGAAGGCAGTTCAAAACAAGGTTTGCTTTTTTCTTTTGTACCTTTCGAACGTTCTCGGTAGGTGGGTTAGATACAACCGAGCCAGTGCAATTTGAGAGAATTTGTATCTTCAAAAATCTCCTCTTGTCACTTTTATGCAAAGGTCATGTTACTGAATAATTCCCATCACAACAACAAACTTTTTCAGCAAGGTGGAAGCTGATAATAAATTACATTAATAACTATGGATCTCTACAAGTTATTTTAATTTGCTTTATTAGAATGAGGGTTTAGAAATTTTTTATTATAAAATTATTAGGAATAGTTTATCGTCTTTTTATACACTTTTGTAGTCCCAAGTTACAATTCCTCATAACCTTTGAATTAAATAGATTCAACGAACTAGTTGTTAAAAATATATGCGGAGGTTGTTGAAATTTTATAATGGCAAAGCTGTCACAAATTTGCAAAGTTATTAATTCATAGTGTATACTTGAATGTGTGGCATGGTTTTGGGTATTTATAAGAACAACATGTACAGTAATGGTTAACAATGTTCTTTGTACATCGATCAATAAGGCACTTGGACAATAATATATCTAGAGGATTGTAATGTTGGTCATTTTTGCAAGTTGGTATATTTGATATGACTGCCCACATCTGTTGTGTAATTTTTGTCACTCAGTGCTAACCACTTGTAAAATAAAGGCTTTAAACTATGGACTATGGATGTTTACACTTGTTAAAGGTTTTAATTTATATCTAAGGTGACAACAATTTCTAATTTCTGCAAAGTATGCTTTGTTGTTGGGGGGACGAGGTGCAAAAGTGGATTTTTGAATTAAATCAGGAGATGGAAAAAAGTGATTTTTTAAATGGGGCAAAACATCCAGAATTTTGAGAATTTTTTAACCAATTTTGGGCGCAAAATTGTTGATCGCTGATTTTGGCCAAAATTAATTTTTCTCTGGTGGGGGTCGGGGGTGAACAAGGGCAGAAAAAAATAGGGGAAAATGCCCCCTCCCCCACCATTACCACCGTCAATGGCACTGTGACATCTGACTGATATTGTGGTATAGTTTTTAATCAACTGGATCAGTGACTTATGCAGATGTGATAACCATTTGAATTTAATTTAGCGCAAGGTGCATAATGAGTGACTGAAATGACGTCCATTCTCCAGCATAAGATCTTCAGTGTTAAATTGAGTGAGAGAGTGTCAAACACTTCATCAAAGTGTTCCTGTAGTTCCATTGTCCACCATATCAATGCTTTCCAGTCCCAACCATTATCAAAATTGGTGATTTCGGGTTAACCAAGGAGTTATACTATAAGTTAACCATGTGAATTCAAAGGTTCATCATGTTTATGTACAGGCCGTTGATTTTGTTTGGCAATCCACTAAAATTTTGATGCCACAAATTCTCTGATGTTGCAATCTTTGAATGCCTGGGTCATATGTCCGTGGTCTTAAAGGTTTATTTTTTTTTCTCTCAGGTCCTGTCCAGAAATGCGGTTGTACCATAACCAAAACGTCATTTGTGGGCTTGTCTTTATTTGTTTCTTTGCTGCCTTCGTTCTTACAGTACTCTATCGGATAGCAGGTAGGAATATAATTGCGATCAAATCCTTACTGGTATTTTGTAAAAATTTGGTGACCCATGGGACCAACATTGGTCCTCCCCCCATCAAAACTTGAGATTTTACTATCAGAAAAAAAAATTGATTATCCCAGGTCAAATGTACGACGGTTTTGAGAATTTTTTTAAATTAAAAAAAACCCTATAATATCGTCAGCATACCTTATCCCATAAATTTGGTTTTTCAAAAACACCAAACTATCAAATTTGGTACTGCTTTCTCCCACTCATTTTTGTGCTAACCAAACAGGGCATTTGCCTGACACTATTACTGAAGAACACTGTGTATAATGTTTATTGACACCTTACTACTCTAGCACATTTGAGATTTTTAGAACAGTTTTTCCTTACTGAGTAAACAAAAAGGCATGAGAGTAACATTACACATTCTTGATCCTCGGGATAAATATGTTTATAGTGTATACATGAAATAGCATTGGTTTGGGAAAACGAATAGTGGAATTGAGGTTGATACCGCCACACAATACTTTCTCCTTTTGCTTGTGCAGGTTGATTTTCATTACTGGAGAAATTACAATGTACAACAAAATCATATTAATTTATGTTGGTAAACCTAAACAAACCAGCCATATAGCTTTCTTGTAGACTGTAGGATTAAGGTTATGCAAGATACCTCTAGGTCTTACATTTGAACTGGTTAATGCACCAAGTATTTTTTGAATGGATGTGCCGCAAAATCTGGTTTAATGAAATGGCAAAATGGTCCTGGATGGAAAATGTGTTTATGTTATACGACGTACGTGTTTGTGTGGTGTGTGTGTCTGATACAAAAAGGTCACATTTTATACTTTTTTCCAGAATGAGCTAGATAGGCCAAACTTAGGTATAATTGTAGGAGGGGACAAGCGCCTTCTAACCATGTAATTAAGTTCCCACAGGGTCTTCCCCTGGGTCTTGTCAGGGGGCGGGGAAAATTCAAAAGGGTCAACATATCACAAAAAGGTCAACATTGGTCCAGATCTTTTTTCTAGATGAGCTAAGTAGCCAAACTTAGCTATATTTAGGAGGGCACACGCCCCTTCTAACTGTCTTTTCATTCCCCCAGGGCCTCCCCTGGTCTGATGGGGGTAAGGGAAATGTCAAAAAGGTTCCAAAAAGTTCAACATTTTGGCCATATTTTTTTTCTAGATGAAGACTAACAGTAGCCCAAACTTAGAGAATAACAGATAGGATTTTTGGTTTGTTTTGGCTATCTTAATTCGTGGTCTATCTGGATGGTCAGTCCAAATAGTTTAGTAGTGGATGCCGGCGCATCCGGTATCCACTACTTAAAATATACACGATATTAGATAGGCAAAACAACAAATCCTATCTTTTTATTCTCATTCTTATTTAGTTTTGGTTGTTTAATCACCGAAAATATTTTTATTTCAATAATATTAGTTTAAAAGGCAAATAATAGTTCCCACCCGCTGTCAAAAATGAACCAACCCTTCTAGATGCGTGCACGCGTAACCTGAAACACGCGCGCGTAAACACACTTGCGCGTCTCCCCTGGTGTCTGAAAGGGGGGTTGGAAATTTATGTAAAAAAAATCACATTTCACAAAAAAAAGGGGTCAACATTTGGCCATATCTTTTTCCTAAGGAGCTAGTTATTCCCATAGACTACTGTGTATAAGTATAGTTCTCGTATGGCATGGTGTGTAGCCTGTATGTATATGTGTAGGGGTGCGTAAATATGTAAAGATGCATATGAGGAATCAGGTCCATGCAACCGCCACTTAGTCTTCCTGTAGGGAGGTACTCTTTAGATGCTCACTTCAATGTCACACCCATAGTAAGGCTTTTTCACACTGAGCCGGTGATTCTATCGACTTTTTCGATCGATCGCTATCTTAGACTTCAACCACCACCAATTCATTATTAATACTTCGCAAACTCTGACACACTATCGCTGGTGTGGCTTTCCTCAATAACAGCACACATTCGTTAATACATGCAAATGCACTTAACGTAAGAAGTCTAATCCGCCCATGTTGATGTCCCTTACTCGTCCGTTCAATTTGCTATGAACCAAAAAACCACAATATCTGTGCGGAAACAAACCAAGGTGACAGATCTAAATCATTAAAAAGATGGCCATGTACCTCAGCATTTAAAAGTCAACTACAACAACTGCCGTAAATGCCTCACAAAGAATTATTTCGTGAGAACACTCTCATTAAATCTTTTTCTTGGAAAACTTTTACATCGTAACTAAGGCGCTATTGCGCTTGTGTGTTTTTATTATTCAGAAAACGACTGCAAACTAGTCTTCAAAAGGCAATCGATCGCAAAGGTCGATCGATCACCGGGCTCAGTTGAAAAGCCTTATTATTTAACACCCCAGAACTGCAAACAACCTTGGGAAAAAAAACAACCCGTCCATACCGCCATTGCAGTTTACAGAATTTTTTTTAAACTTGCCTTTACTAATCCTAAATGTAATATGTATAACAAGGTACACCCATACATACCTTTTAGAAGTTATTGTTGTAGAAAAGAATAACCAAAAAAAAAAACACCTACCAACCCTAATTATTAGGTCTTTTTGGTCGTCTTTGCTCTATTTTGACCTATAGCTTGGTCTTGAGATGACTGTTTGGAGAGGAAGAATTTAAGAAGATTAATAAATCTTACTGGATCACTTAGCAGAGGCGGATTTTTTCGATAGCGCGGATGTCCTTAGTGTGTATGTCTGTGTAAATTGTGTATGATAAAATGTTAATTTGTGGGTGTGTTCCAAAGTTTGGATAGGTTTTTTCATTTTTCGCGTCTCCTTCCTTCGAAAAGTTTGTCCGATTTTACAAACACCAACTTGGGGTTAAGTGCAATAGGGGTTTCCTCATATGTGGAGGTGTCAAAGCGCATGGACCAAGGTCAAGGTCCTCTGAGGTTTGTGTTCCAGACTGTGCCATCGTTGCCATGGGGATAATGCAAGTTTCTTTGCAAGATTTTTAACATTTACCTTCACAATCAACTATTCCAAAGGTTCTGTTATGTTCCAACAGGGAGGTCCTATGAATTTGAAGGAGGATGTGGACCATTCCTTACAGGACTTCTCTTTTTACAATAAATCACTTTTTTGACAAAAAACATTTTAATATTTTGAAAAATTAGCTAGCTCCCTCACACAAAAGGTTTAGTTGTCGCTGAGTAGAGCACGTCAGAATAAGGACGGGCCAGTGTCAAACTGGCTCACGTAACTGTTTAAGCCACTGATCACATTGAGTAACAACACACACCTATGGCAAATCATAATTGGAATTGGTGCATGAGCAAGGCTTTGAACCCGTAAACAATGGATCCTAACATGTGCTTACATCAGTGAATAGCTTTAGGTGACTGCAAACTCACACATGTACACAGATATAATGTATCAATGAAAAATTAAATATCAAGTGCTTTAATTAAATAAAACACAAAAAAACACCATAAAATGGCACTCACATAGAGTAGAAAATTAAATGTACTCAGAAATGAAGGATCTTGTTTTATTGGACGAATTATGGACCCCCAGATGATCATGGTTTCTGATAGATCATATGCTTCAAATTCATAGTTTTTTTACCACATTGGTTTTACAAGTTTTGTTATCTAGCTAGTTTTTCCAGATATGCAGTCATCTAAAATTATTGGAGAGAAAAATAAAAGGGAAACCAAAATCCTGACGGTCAACTACATTTGGGACATTTTTGTTTATAGACAACAAAAGGAACATTTCCTGGCTTTAAATTTCAACTTTCTTCTGATACAAAAATCCCAATACGATTGGGTAAAGTGAGATGGTCAGTCAGGTCACCCACCTTTAAATTATGCGTTGTCAAAAAGGTTATAATTTGATAATTTTTTAAAATATTGATGCTTATCATTGGACATTTTATGATGCTCTGATAGTTAATCTCAGTGGCCGTATGCAGGATTTTTTTATGGGGGTGAGGTCTCGAAAAAGTGGACTTTTGTTGGAACAAAAAAATGACTATCCCCCAAAACAATGTATCTTAACCCTAACCCGCGACCGTGGGTCGTTTTGTTCGGGGCCGAACGGCCCAAATGCACGAAGGGCAATCTTAGTTTTATTTTTTAAGGCCCAGATGCAACGAGAGCCAAATTTTACGTTTCATTGCATCTCGGCCATATTTCCCGGCACAGGAATTAAGTAGCGTAAAGTCAAATAACGGCCCAGATGCATCGAAAAACACATCGCTCATTTTCCCGGAAGACGGCCCAGATGCAACGAAAAACATCGGAATCATTTTCCCGTTTGAAGACGGCCCAAGATGCAACGAGGAAAATCGCGCCATTTTCGGAGGAAAGACGTCTAACAGATGCAACGAGGAACATCCGTGAGAATTGCAATGAGAACAGGGATAATAAATGAATAATAATGGATGCGTACTTCACACTGATTTGCATGAAATTTGTGCATTATAGTTCGCCCAGTCGTGGTGGCGCTATTACGCCTACATCATAGTTGTGAGTGGCCCTATTACGCTACGTCATGCTACGGTTTACGTTATGAATGCGTGTATGCATAATTTAAAAGTAGCTTATCGAAATTGGTGGAGCTATCACCATCGAAATCGAAATTGTCTATGTGCAGTTGTAAACAGTGTCACTCGGCATGATGAGAAGCATGGCGCCTTCTGCTGGCAACCCGTCCGAAATGCAGTAAAAAGCATCGCATCATGTTCCCGTATTGACGTCGCAGGTGCAACGAGGAACATCGCGTCATTTTCCGTAAAGACGGCCCAGATGCAACGAGGAACATCGCGGTCATTTTCCGGTTTAAGACGGCCCAGATGCATGAGGGCCAATGAGGCGTCATTTGCGAGACAAAAAATAGTTGTTGACGGCGAGATGCAACGAGAACATTTTCCGACCGGTCCCCTGCCTTTTTCTTTTCTTCTCTTGCATCTCGGCCCGCGTTAGGGTTATGGTACGTTTTTGAACTCTCACAACACATCTCGTCATATCTCCTAAATTTTGGAACTTTTTTATATCAAAAATTGGCAGTAAAGTGACCTTTTTTCCCCTTTTGTGGATTTTTTTTGGGGGGGGTTGCGACTCGCACTCCCCACCCCCCCTGCGTACGGGCCTGGTTAATTTTACTCCTAATTTTTTTTTAATTAACAAAATGAATACCTTAATAATAAAATAAAAAACGATGCAAGGTAGATAAATACTGATCTTAATCCTTAGTCCAATCATTTTGCATTATACAAGTACTTGATTGATCACAGTGTGAAGAGAGTATATCCTATCCATCTTCAAACATAAGCCAAATCGTTATCTTGCAATATCCTACTAAATGAAGCTCCTTTGTTCGAAAATGCATTATGCCTGGTAACCTCTCACACCTCTCCACCAGTTTGCACATTAGACCAACAAAGATGATTTGTTGCTTAAATTGTCTAAACATTTGATCAAAACCCGATTTTGTAGATTATTGATAAATCCTACTCTTGCATTATTGATCACATATGTATTATTAATGTTGTTTGTTTGTTTTGCAGGTCCTAGTATACCGAGTGAAGAAAAGAGACCTGCACCCAAACAGGATCTTCCTGTGAGTAAATGACTCTCCTATGTCATAGATCATCTGATGATTAATTAAAATGTCTCATCCACCGGGGACCCGGTTCAAGTGGGTTGTACTTGTACATGCATTGAAATGAACTGACCTTGTGTGATATGGGTATCATATATCATACCCCAAAACAGGGTGTATTTTCTAAATACATTGGAGCATAAGCTACTGACTGTGCCAAGGAATTAAGATTTTTAACTACCTAGTCATAGTGATAGAGAATTCCTGCCCATTATTTTTACACTTTGAAGTCTTTAACCCTCGTCCACCTGAGCCACTTTTTTTGAACACAACTCACGAGGGGGGGGGGTTACCCCCCCTGTGATTTTCGTTACTGAACATCCGCTTCCCGTAAATTTGGATACCAAAGTCTGCTTAGAGTTTTCTTCTTTCCATTGGTACCAAAATAATGACCAACATCCCTCATTATGACGTCACTGTGACGTTATATGTTCTGAAAGTACGAAAATACTGAATATCGGGTGGAAAATTGATATTTTGGCGATTTTCTTGACTCAACACCTTATTATAGCACGAATGCTCTCATTATATAAAACTAGATCATTTCCCATCAAGTAGAGTCCAAAATCTGATATTCCTACCTTTTTGGCGAAAAATTGAATTTTCCCCTATTCTTGCAAACCGGTGTCTATGGAAATTGGCAGTTTTGCTTACATGGCTAAATTTATGACGTCAGTGTGACGTAATGATAGGCATTTTTGGTACAGGGAGAGGAGGACCATAGCTATCTATTGGTACCAAATCAACTGTTATTGTGTATACAACTCCTGTGTTCGTGCTAGGCATGTTGGTACTCTTCTCTTCCGAAAGGGGGTGGTTGCCACCCCCCCCCCCCAGCCATCCTTTGGATCACCTTATCTTACCTATACCCCCCGGTGGATGTTTGGTTTTGGATGAAGGAGCGAACATGTCAATTGACAATTACATTAACATATTTGCACCAAAAGTTGTTTTAGCAGCCGGGGAAAAAACCTGAAGGTGGACCCCCCCCGTTCGGTAGACTAGGGTTATTGTTAGAGGGGTCTTTGAGATTCCTTTGCCTTCAGCCCTATGGCTCACCTCAACAAACTTTTATTATGATTTTGATTATATAATGAGTCTTTCATCTGTACTACCTTAGATTGGGAGTTTAGTTTTGTGCTGAATTCTTTCTCGTTTGAAAGAAAACTAGATAATTTTTTTTTGTTGTGGTTACCCTCTTCACTTACAGGCCGACTCAGAGATTTCTTGAGGAGGGCACCCTCATTTGCAAAAAGTGTGTTTTTTGCATATATAATGCTTGTATGCTAATCACCGTGTGAAAGTCCTAAGCTCAAATTGAAGTCCTTCATATAGGACAATCACAACTTTTGTTAAAAAATACCAGCATTTTT
Organism: Ophioderma brevispina; assembly: GCA_023653785.1. Lineage (NCBI taxonomy): Eukaryota > Metazoa > Echinodermata > Ophiuroidea > Amphilepidida > Ophiodermatidae > Ophioderma > Ophioderma brevispina. The sequence continues at coordinate 26,252 of JAMKCH010032974.1, forward strand.
TTTAATATTCGGATCCATAATTTTTTTATACACAGATCCTATGGCACTCTTGCTGAAAACGAAAAATCTGATTCAATCTTTAACTTTGAATAAGTAATTTTAGGTGAACGATCTATCTTTAGTGTCTAGTGAACTATGTTCAGTACTACACAATTTTCAAAATCTTTGGGTTGGCCTTTCCCAACATAGACACCCACAATCGCACCGTGGGAGACTTCAGGGGTGGGGGCAGGGCTCATGATAGCTTGTTTAGCATAGCATTTTGCTACACCTTTTCTGCCATTTGCTATGCAATTTTAAGATTGTTTTAGCAATTTTCCCTATAAAACGTTTGCACTATCAACGTGATCAACAAAAGCTGTTGCAAAAAATTACTACACCAATAAATCCTTGCATAGCATTAAGCCCGGGGTGGGGGTGTTACCTGAAGTCAAAAATCATCTAGGGATTATTTGAATTGAATTGTATATTAGCTAAATGACCAGGAATAAAGGGTCAAGGTTATCTAGAGTTGTTTTGAGGTCATTGTAAAACCATGTTTAAAAGCTGGTTTGAACATGCCCAGTAATTTAGGTGTTAGGAGGTTTTGACTCAATAATGCATGTTGAAAGTTAAGCCGTCAAAGCCATCTATGTGCCATTTGAGGTCATTTTGGAACTCTTTAAAATTCACATTACTTTATTAGGATAGGTATTTTACTATAGTTTTACTGGAATGGTCCTTTAGGAGTCATATGGTGTGCTGATGTCAGAGGTTATTGATTATTAAGTGAATTATTACATTGCTTATTACGAACCTAAAGAACTTCCCTCAGAGTTGGGGGTTGGGGGTTAGGATTTTTAGATTGGGGTGATATGGGAAGTTATGGAAATTTAAAGAAGCCATCTAGATTCATTTTAAATCATTGTTTAAATGCTTAGATTTTTTTTTTTTCTTTCTGCATAAATGAAAATAATTACTAATAGTTTCAACTGACTCTATCCTTGGCAGTGCTAATGTCTGTCTCTCAGAGGTCACGGTCACTAAAAGGTCAAAGTACTGTGCTACTGCTCATTCATGATCCTGTTTTTATAATGTTTTCCCCATCTGCTTGGCCCAATTCTAAAGGCTGATGCTGTACACCATATACCACCTGGCAAACTCAATGAATAACCCTTTTTCAAAGTTTGTTGTAATAATTCTCCCATGGGCTTGCAATTTCTTTTAACGTCAAGGTGCAGTTCTGACTGCATTACTGCAAGCTTCTCTCCTGGCACAGCAAATGTAATATAGATTGTATTTCCAACATCAATGTCAAACAAACTTTGAACCATGTGTTTTCTATTTGCCAAATACAAGGGGCTTTCAATCAGTCCTAGTGAGGATAAATCGGAAATCATTGAAAGAGGCAGCTTTGATTCAACTGTGATTTACTAAAAGGTTTGGTAATAGCATACTATTAGTATGGGCTAGCTCATGAACATGTTTTTTGAGTACTGTGTAGAGTGCTTATATGGTGGAAAATTGAACTTAATGAAATCGCATTTATGGCTATGCAAGAAGCTGAAGGAGTTGTTTACACACTGAGGGGTGACGGCTACACATCTAGCTCAAATCTCTCCTTTGTTTATGTTGTGTGCAATCAAGCATCAATCATACTGATGAAAAGGTGTGATTTGACTCAACAGCACCAAGAGTTTGGAGGCCTGTTGTTTGTTGTGTGGAATTACACTGTCTCCACTTATAGGGAGAGTAGGACACCATTAATGTATTTTTGTGAGGACATACAAGCAAAACAAGTAATCCTAGAGGCAAATTTGTGCTCAAAGAGAACAATCTAGCCGTGTAAATAAAATGACCTTGACCCCATACCGAGCACAAATTTTGTGAAGCTTCTTAAGCTGCTTCATATGCCGGTTCACGTGACCATGGTAACCTTGCAAATGACAGAATTTAATTTTTGAAGATTTTTTCACATTCAGAACCGTAAGTTCCCCTAATGACCTTTGACCCCCATGCTGAGCGCAACTTTGGTGAAGGGTCTCACTCTGCGTTCATTGCATGAGTCCACGTGAACCCATGCTACCCATTGGCCAATGACAGAATATGAATTTTTGAAGATTTTTCACATTAAGACCGGAAGTGCCCCTTTAATGACCTTTGACCCATGTTGACACATCTTTGTGAAGGGTCTCAATCTGCTTCCTATGCATGAGTCACGTGACCATGCTGACCCCCTTCATATAGCAAATTATGAATTTTTGATTCCTAACCGGAAGTGTCCCTTTAATGACCCCTTAAATGACCTTCGATCAAATTCTGTGTACACCCATAGGGGCCTGGGTCGGCGGTTTCTTCTGAACAAGTCTTGTGATTATAGGCAATTGATTTGTGGAACAAGGGAAATTTAATAGAATTTTGACGACTGACCCCTTTCAAACAAATCGGCCCACATGACCTTTGACCCCAATCGCGTAACCACCCTTAGAGGTCTTGGGTCAGTGTTCTTCTGATAACAGCTGGTTGATTTTCCAAAAAAAATGGCACTTATTCTGTGGCAGAAAAAGGCTCTTATAGAGTTCCGAAATTTTCAAGAATGCCCCTTAATTGGCCCACGTGACCTTTGACCCAATCTGTGTACACCCCTACCCTATAGGGACCTTGGGTCGTGGTTCTTCTGACTAATCTTCGTGGCAATCGGATAAACCGTTTGGCACTAGTACATTTTGAATGTTGCGTCGGAAAGAAGAAAGAAGAAAGAACTAGGCATCGATTGTGGCTTTAGAACGCCTAGTATATCAGCCTGTGAATACTCTGAAACTGTCTGTGACCCTTTGACCCCATCTATGGTTACAAGCCCAAAGAGTTAGCAATAATTTATGATTTATTCTGCACTTTGAATTATTTAAACGTATAATTGGCATCTAAAATATTATAATTTCATCTAATAACATACTATAAAAAGTAGAACGACTCCAGGATACATGCCCGGATGTTTCAAATGTGACCTTTGACCCTTTAAACACGATAGCTCACAGAGCGGCTGTCTCTGTGGACTCTTTTTTTTTACTATCTCATTGCCTTCCTACACGAAATGGCAGATCTAGATAGGTCAATTAAGATTCTTTTATATTTTTGACCCCTAGATGACCCCACTTTTTGACGACCTTTGACCACTTATTGTGCACATAAGTAATAGAGCTTTTTTCCAGTTGCTCTTGTGACCACATTTGACATAGATATCTGCTTTGGTTGAACGAGTTAATAGCGTTTTTGCATATTAATTTAGTCTCATTTGCATATTTTTGCACGTGACCCTGGGGCCAATATTCCTGTCCCATGATTCGTCTCGACATTATCCCCAACGTTTTGACAGACAATCCACCACCTATCCAGTGTTAAACCGATTTTGAGATATAAACATTTTTGCATATTAATTACTATAATGCCTGCCGCCATTTTTTGAAGGTTTAATGAGTTCGGATATTAATTCTGTGTATCAAGCTGTATACACTGACAAAAGACGATGCTCATGCGGATTTTCGTATGTCGCGCACCCTAATCTGTAAAAGTAGGCTCAAAAGATTTTTTAGTTTTGACCTCCATGGACCCCTACGAGAGGTCAAAGGTAAACTATTTACCCCCCTGGTGTAGCTTGGGTTCAGTTGTTTCTTTTCTTCTGACCAATTTGTGTCAATATCGGTCCAGCCTTTGGCACTAGTAGCATTTTTGAAGCAGGTACAAAAAGAAAGAAGAAGGGGGGAGAAGAACTAGGCCTCGATTGTGCTTTAGAAAGCACGGGTATATCATGCGGTTACTACTTGTCAACTGCCATTTGACTTTGACCCCCCAATCTATTGTTACAGGTTCCCAAAGAGTTAGCAATGATTTAAGATTCATTTCACTTTGAAATGAGTTAAACTTATAAATTAGCATATAAAATATTATAAATTAATCCTAATCACCTAATATAAAAACTGGCGACTCCAGGTCTATGCCGTCATGTTGATGTGAATAGACAAAGACTGCAATGACAGTGGTATCAAATCAAAATCAAGTTTTCCCCGATGGGCCTTGGGTACACATTACCATGTAGACTATATTTCATCGTCGTTGAGTTGGAACTTGAGCCCTACAACGATGACATATGATATTCTTTTCTAGCAATATAAGCAACTTTGATCTTTGTGTATTTTTGACCTTTGACCCCTTAACGATGCTCACAGAGCGAGGTCACTGTGATCTTTTTTGCACTTTTCCATTGATGCCTACAAGATGACATAGCTATTTGGTCAATTAAGCTTCTTTTATATTGCCCCTAGATGACCCCCATTGGACCTTTTGATCCAAAATTTGCACATAAGTACTAGAGCCTTTTCCAGTGGTTCTTGTGAAACAAATTTGACAAACTATCTACTTTGGTTACTGAGTTAGAGCGGTTTTTGCATATATTAGCTCATTTGCATATCTTGGCAACTGACCCCTATGGCCAATATTCTGTCACGGGATTCGTCTCGACATTAATCCGCAACTTTTGCGCAGCATCCCCTATCCAGGTTGTTTATCGATTTTTGAGATATAGCAATTTTGGCATATTACTTAGATATGGCCGCCATTTTAATGTTAATGAGGTCCGCTATTAAATTCTGTTACAAGCTGTATACACTGACCAAAGGCGATGCTAATGTGGAATTTCGTACGTAAGCGCACCTAATCTGTAGAGAAGTAGGCCTCAACGATTTTTAGTTTTGACCTCTATTGACCCCTACGAGAGGTCAAATGTCAAATAGTTACAAAACACCCCTGGTGTAACTTGGTTCAGTGGTTCTTCTGACCAATTTTTGGTAATATCAGCCCCGCCGTCTGGCCCTAGTAGCATTTTGAGCAAGTACAAGAAAGAAAGAAAGAAGAAGAAATCGAGATAAGACAGTATATCATGCGGCTGTCACACCGCAGGATATAAGAAAGAATCGAGAGAAGCATGTACTCATGCGCTTGCACCGCTGATATAAGAAAGAAGAAATCGCAAAATACAAGGACCTAGCCGTGCTATGCACACGGCTAGGTATGATGGGTCTGGTCTGGGGGGGGGACTGACCCTAAATGGCGGTATGGGTATGTGTATGGCGGTCAGCCCCCCGTAGGTCGCACTCTCTGTAGTTCTTTAACCTTATCGTGCAATGACGAAGTTCCCTGTATTCCAGTCAATTTCTTTACCTTAGTCCGTGCAACGACTAAGGTCTTGTATTCCAGTCATTTCTTTCTTTCTTCTTCTTTTCCTTTCTTCAGATTCGTCTGAGTCTTCTTTCCAATGCGCCTTAAAATTACTACTAGTACCAAAGGTTAAACCCCATATCAACCAAATTTGGGCAGAAGAACCCTGACCCAAGCTTCATATTGTGTGTAGCCATCAAAATCGGGGTCAAAGGTCACTAACCGGAAGTATCCGCCATTTTGTAAAAATCTCCTAAAAAAAAAAGCCTACTTGTACTACAGATAACAAGCTATAGAACCACATTTCTTCACAAGAATCCTTAGACCATACTTCATATAGGATGTACACAAGATAACGATCGGAGTCAGTACCATTCAAATGCGGCCATATCTAATTAATATGCAAAAATGCTATATCTCAAAACCGATAAGACTTGGATAGGTGTGTCTGTGCAAAAGTTTTGCAGAATAGAATGTTGAGACGATCATATGACAGAATATTGGCTCCAAGGTATCTGTAAGATATGCAATGAGCTACTTAATATGCAAAAACACATTACTCATCCACCAAATAGGTATAATGTCATATTTGGTTACCAACACTGGATATAGCTCTATTATCCGTGCTCACAGCATGGTGTTCAAAGGTCAAATGGGTCATCTATGGGGTCAAATCTGAAAGAAGCTTATTGACTAATCTAATTATCATCATGATGGCATTGATGAATTAATGAAAAAGAGTCCACAGTGACCACCCTTTCCTGTGACCCATCGGTTAGGGGTCAAAGGTCAAAATATGCAAATATCAAAATGCCCATATTGCAAAAATACCATATACCAACTTGTAGGGGATTAATGAAAGCTGAAATAAAAGTCTACGTGAACCCCTGTTATGTGACCAATGGTTAAGTGTCAAAGGTCAATTACCAAATGCGCACAAATTCCAATTCCACGACTAAGGCCGTGCTCTTTGAGCACAAAAATGTCGCTAGTTCTTCTGATTCTTTCTTCTGATTCTTCTTTCCATGCTCCTTAAAAATTACTACTAGTACCAAACTGTTTAACCCTATCAAACCATTAGTCATGCTTGAGGTGTCCGATACGCATTACTCTCGGATCCTACGCCATGATATGATCACATTGGATGATTTTGCACCAATATTTATTGGTCTCTCCTCGCTATGAGTGTTAAAATATTGGGCTCGACTCTTCTGTCGCCCAAATTTTTTTGCAACTCATAGCTCGACCAATAATTGGAGCTGATCAATCCATTGTATTTACAAAGTTGTCAAAAGAATCACTGACCCAAGCTTCATAATGGGGAATACTCATCTTGGGGTTCCAAGGTCACGAACCTGAAGTAGCCGCCATTTTGTAAAAATCTTCAAAAGCCTACTTTGTCCTAAAACAGACAACAAGCTATAGATCCAATTCGTTTCACAAAATCCTTAGACCAACTTCATATGAGATGTACACAGATAAACGATCGAGGTCAGTAACATTCAAAATGGCTTCCATATCTAATTAATAATATGCAAAAATTTTTTTTTTTTTTTCACGTTTTTTTTATTTCATGTAATTATAACACACCATCTTCAATCTTCCATTTACAAAATAACAATAATCCTTATAATATATAATAGCAGATACACAAAAGATAATGCAATTAGCATTTAGTTCCACTGACGCCATTCAAGGCCCCCACATGGATCTACATGACTGATTTATAGGAAAAACAATCTCCAAAAAGCACCAAATTTTAAGGCAATAAAAATTTGGAAAAAAAACCATACAAAAACAAACCCCCACCCCATGCCCTGTCCTGAATAGCCATCAGCAGGAAAATAATTCTATTACATAAACAAATTAGGAAGATAGGATACATCAAAACATAGCTTTACCAATTAGCAGGACAAAGACATACCACTTTACACAGAGCAGCTATTCAAGAGGTTGAGAATGTCATTCTACAATATTCCACTCTGGACAACAAAAATAGAAAAGTGAGGGAAAGAAGTTGTAAGTACTCAACTATTAGGCTTGATCTCAAGTAATTAGACCTTAAAAAGGGACACAAAAAAAAAATAACCAACAACCGCTTAAGATAATTGCTTATATCCCTATTGCAGTGATTTGGGCCAGGTGCTAGTTTATAACCTATACATACCTTTAAAGTAAGCAAGTGATATCTTGGATATAAACGCATATTAATCTCCGCATATTCGTCAATAATAATTTTTTTATAAAAATGTTGACCACTTCCACTTCACTTGGTTTTCGCCTCGTGAAATAGTAAAGCCACAACAGACCTTCGTTATATACCCCCATAATCACCTATTGGTAATTATTCTGCACACCAATCCCCTAAAAGATCAAACAACAGGCATTTAAAAATTAAGGGCACCATCAGTGATTTGCGAAAAACAGAAAAAAATAAAAGTTTTTAAAAAGTTCAACATTTCCAACTTCTGCATGCACATATCAAGCACAGCAGCATCCCAACAACCCAACACCCCCGCAAAACGACAAAACCAGAAGCAGGCCCAACAAGGACAGAATCGGAAATCTTAGTCCGAACCGCCGCCGCCTCTTCCCCTTTAGCAATTATTCTTTTGGTAAAGTAACTCATGAGAAGTAACAGACCCATCCCTCATTTTCAAGCCCTCATGCTACATGTGACATTTTTCAAATCACTGACAGTGGTATTTTAGCATAAGATAACCGATGGTGAATTTGGGATGACCTCAAGAGAGAATTGTCGCCATACCTCCGAAGTCCATACACCAAGCCCCCTGCATGAGAATCAATCAGATTCGAGAAATTTAATCTTGAAAGATCTTTGAAAAAAAATGCAGCAACTCCGCTCACATTTTACCCTAAAAGAATTTCCTCCCAGAGCAAAATTCACAAGATGAAATTAAGATCTAAGAGTGAAACCGATTAGAAGATTCCCTGGCCGAAAACAGAAGGTTGGCATTTCTTCTTTCACACAAACTATTATTTTCAAGTAAAATGCAGCGACCAAGATCATTACACTCCATATGGAGTGAGCGAAATTGCCGAGATGTCATTATTTTAAAGCATGATTACAAAAATCTCAACAACGGGATTCTTACCGCACACATAAAAATTCAAAAACATAACAAAGAGAAAATACCACCTTAGCCTTTAAATATGGACCACAAGTCATATCAGCACATCCTGACTATAAAAAAATGGCCCAAAAAACAATTTTTGATGATTTGTACACATATACATCTTAGCAATCACTGTTAATTGCTGCTTATCCGAAAAGTTCACAACTATGCAAAAATTTGAAAATCGCAAATGTGCGTTTAAGAATGCAGCCAAAGCCCAGATATCACATCCGGGTTTTATAAAACATGAATCTTCACATCTATTTGTTACTGGAAAAACGATGGAACACCCCCCTCCCCCTTCCATATACTACATATTTAGAATAATCCCCCTTTTCGTTCCAGGCTTTCATTGATGATCCTTATGTGAAGAGCAATTTTCGTTCTCTGCGCAGCACAATTTAATTTAAACATTGAGGAAATGGTGTATATTATGGCATTTTTTTTTTCAGTTGCATCTACAACAATATATAAATATAATTTTGCGTGTAAAATAGCAAACATTGTAACATTCATATAAGGGGTCCAAAAGTGCCAAAACAACACAAATCGCAAATGTATATTACAAGGTATCATTTAGTGTAGAGATTTGAAATCCCGCCAAAACATTTGAGAAATATTGCAACTCCAAAAAAGATGCTCCAAAGTTTCCACTTCGTTTTTACAAAAGTACATTAAATTAGACTTGAATTACATGAACTATATAGAGAAATTATTCACAGGTAAAAAAGGTAGAGATATTTAATTTGAAAATATCTAATTTTTAGACAATGAGCTTAAATGACAGGATAATATGACAGCCCCAATTTAAATCCGCATTTTCTAATAAATTGGCCCATTTTCTTCTTGACAGGAGGTTTAAAATCTGCGGACACACATTGTGAATACCTTTGCAGACTTTTGGGATTACACATGAGAGGAAACAAGATCAGACTGAGCATTGTTAATTATGCTCTTGTTGGCAACTTGACTTTCCGTTTCCTGACATAGGCATTGATAGATTAACGAGATATAGTCCATAAAATGGCATGAGACGAATATTTTTCAGAAAACTCCCTCAATGATATAATAAGCACCATCGTCATTTTAAAGGTCTTTCCACATATTTTACACCCCTTTTTTTTTTTTTTTTTTTTTTCGTACCAACTGGCTCTATATAGCAACATTCTTATCAGCTTTATAAATCGAATTATTCCAAATAATCTGATTATAAGGGTTGTCAACAACAGCTTCATAGGCAATTGTGCACCATGAAATAAACAACAGTAAGCACAAAATCATTTTTAATTTTGCCAACCATATTTTCAGCTGGATTCATGTGGCAATACGCCTTAAATCTAGAGAGAAAGTTTTTTTTCCTTTAAGCAAAGTCCAAACTCTTGAAACAGTCTCTAAGGAGGTAAAGAGAGTGCCTTGGGAAAGAAAGACTGCCATCAACCAATTAACATCTATCGGTGTTGAACCTGGTAAGCATCTCCCACCTGGAGCTGACTCTCATGGGGCTGAATGGCGAATGCCTCAATAGATTGAGAACCAGACCTGGCCGATCTAAGGGTTCCACCTGAAGAAAGGGGGCTATCTGGAAGCAGTCAGGATTACTAACCTGTGGTTGTGACACAGCACCACAGACAACATTGGAACAACTCTTGGTCTGCCACTTCGGATGCAACAGGCCACAAACAAGGACCTTGCGGAAGTCAGTGAAGCAGCAGACGTGTTGTACACATCTCTGGCTGGATCATATTTGAGAACCCACAGTTGTTTGGACACGATAAGAAAGAAGCATTGTTGGCAATACCCACACGAGATTTCCACCGAATGGTTTAAGGTGGTGTTCGAAAAGAATGTTCCATTGCCTTTGTTATTCGACATCAAGCACACGGCTTAAACCCAGGCAATCTTGAGACCTTTACAGATGCAATATGACAATGCGAAAACGCCAGCCTGTAATCACCAATAAGTGTAAGCTTTTGATCTTCTCTGGTTTTCCTGACCAAATAAATTTATAGATAAACTGTTTCGAGATCCTTAATAAAATTTTGTGGGGGGTCAGGAAGAACCGAGAGAAGAAGAAAAGAAGCTGCGAAATGACTAATGATTTGACAATCGTAATTTTACCAAAAAGGTATAAGAATCTCAGTTGACCATAACGCAAATGATTTCTTGAATTTTGAAACTTGGGTAAAAATTTATTCAAAAAGCTTACTGATCAGGGGTTAAAAAAATGCTATATCTCAAAAACGATGAGACTTGGATGGGTATGTCGGTGCAAAAAGTTGCGGATAGTGTCGAGACAATCACTATGACCGAATATGGCTCCAAGGGTCATCTGTAAGATATGCCCAATATCAAAATTGCCCAATATGCAAAAAACCATATACCAAATTGTTAGGGATTAATGAAAGATGAAATTAAAGTTACAGGACCCTGTTATGTGAGCAATGGTTAAGGGTCAAACGTCAAATTACCAAATGTGCAAAAATTCCAAGACTAAGGTTCGTGTCTTTGAGCACAAAATGTCTATAGTAGACTCTGTCAGTATCTTCGCTTATAAGACTCCTAATAAAAATGAAACTATTAGCTCCCTGGCTAAAATTTTTCACAAAATTTGCTAGTTTTCAGCTCCATAACCTCTCTAAGTTCTGAGACACTACTTACACCAAAAAAAATTCAGTTCTCAATCCCCAAACTTCGGTCCGCTCCACATACCCTTACCCAAACCAAAGTGATTGCACCACAGGCCATTGGGGTATGTTTAAGGGGTATTGATGGGATGGTGTTCAGTGTATTTTGAGCACATTTTTTTTAAACAAAAACCAAACAAAAAAGAGCTGATATAAAAAGACTTTTCCTACATTTGCAGGGCTAACTGCTCAGAATACATGCTTCTGTGTAGATCCCTATGGGAAACATATTTGAAAGCTTTTTGTGAAAAAGTGTGTTATATTTTAAAAATAACCAAACAACTGTCAAGGTTGCAGATAGATAGACGTAGAGCCCAGGGGGTGAAGACACCTGAGAAATTGCAAAACAAGATGCTCTCACTGAGGCATTTTAACCTATGTAAACACATTTCCATTTCTTGTCCTCACTAATGGTACAACCTGTCTATATTTTTGTTTTAATCGGGTGCGTCCATATGAACTTGTGTCTCCTATGCTAACAAGATTCAACAGGTCTTTATGGCCTACGGCGGTAATACAAGTGGAACAAAAAAGTGGTAAGAAGTCATTGCTTTTGTTCATGTATATTATTATGAAAAGGTTTATTCTCAAGATATTATGGTATACTGGTACTGGACAATTTTGCAGGATTTTAATTTGTGGGTTCAACCAGGCAAGCATTCTTAGGTACGCATTTAAAAAACCCTAAAAGGTGGATGACCTGATCGACAAACTCATCCCCCCACTTAACTCCATCAAACTGGAAATTTTGGTATCAGAAGAAAGTTCATATTTATTTCATTATCCCAGTGCTTGAAAAAAAATGCTTGAATGTAAAACAGCATGTAAAGTCAATGTTATGTAGTAAGTTTCTTCACAGCTAGTGATTGGCCAATTGATTTTTTTAAACAGATTCCCACGTAATTACATTTCAAATCTGCAACTGATTCCAAATTCCGATAACATCTTTTTAAAATAATAATAAAAAATACAAATGTAGATGAGTGTTTTGAAATGCCGCTGGATATAATTATCCTTTATTTGGACCAAACTTTGAGGAGTTGTTCTAGAATATAAAAAAATGCACTGAAAATGAAAGTTTTGATCCTCTTTCACAAAAAAATATTGAATGCTGAATTTGGACTCTTATTTCCAGCAGTGGAGTACGGGCGGGTGGGGGGGGCAGTAGGACGTTTGCCACTTTGGCTCAAAAAAAGCGGGACGATATGGACCAAAAATATGCATTTTCACCCCTCTTTTTCGGGCAATTTTGACCAATTTCAGCCTAAATTTGGACAAACTTTAAAGTGAATTTTGCGATTTTCGCGCGCATTTTGTCAAATTCAGACTTAATTGGAACAATTCACCAGGACGATATACGAATTTTGCCCCTTCTGGCGGGACGACTTGGAAATTTTGCCCCCTCTGGATCGACTGCCTCGGTACACCACTGATTCCCAGTTAGGTCTTCTAAAGGATTAGGATTGAGTTATATTTCCTCTGGCAAAACATTTTTGTTGATAATAATTAAGGTTGCCAATTCTAAGCATTTATCTGTTTAAACATCTGGTAATATTGCCAAATGGATAAACAGAAACCCTTTATTCATCGTATAAAACTGTTAGAAACCTTCAACAAATGGAACAACAAAGCATTTTTATGTTTCTGTACCTTATTTCTATTTTATTCATTATATACATTACGAATTGATCCAACTAGTGCATTTTTTGTGCTCAAAAAGGCCTTGAGACACCCCTATTGCCACATTAAAAATTTCGGTGCGCCCATGCCTAGTAGCGGTCATCCCCTGCGAGCATAGGTTACGCCAATCCATGACGTCACTGGCATCCAGAATCCTTTGCTCTTTTTTTTTTGTGTCTCAGTTGGGGCACCATGTGGAAAATTTTAATGGGTAATAAAAAATAATTTCCCCTTATCGCCGATTATCGGGATTTGTTATTGTTATATAATTCTTGATAAAATACTACCGCTACGCGGGTCTCGGAGTTTGGATGATGATGTGTTGGTGTAAGTGTGAAGATGTTTTCTTTAGACCGGAATCCTGGAAAAGTTGCTAAGGAGTGGAATTAGGCAAGATTTCTAAGGGAGTGGAATTCGGAAGTGTTTTACATAAGTATCCGATATATATTATGTATTATCCCTTCACATGGTTGCCCACCGCGAAGCCTCAGCCCTTTTGTGATCGCGCGCTCCTACTGCAGGGTGTAAAGTGGGCTATTCCGTGGCCAGGTTTAGCTCCCCCCTATGTAAGGTCCACACCTAGACCGCCAGGGCATGTTGGGGATATGTCCATGTCTCGTGTCTGCTCCTTGCATTTATTATATTATTTTTCGACCTTGTCTATAGCCTCGCGGATGCAACCATGTACATTTGTGTTTCTCAAAGCGTCACTACCAGCTCGTGCGAGGAATCTTCAAATTGTTCTCAAAAATCTTGGGGGGGGTTGCCCTGTGGTGTGTCTTCTGTCGGCCGTCTTGTCTTCTTGGCCTTATTCTGCTCACTTTTGGAACTCCCGATTATCGGTGCGGGTCTCATCCTATCGTATCTAACAACCGTTACAAGTAGTGTTTTACATTTTGATGGTGCAGAATGAGGCACCGCGTCAAAGATGTTCTGGATGTAGAGTTCCTTCGAGGACAAGACAAGCCGCATGAATTGTGTGTGAAGTGCAGAAGCTTTTCAGAGAGAGACCTTTTAATATACACAAAGGGTAGCCAGAATTGGAGATCCAGAAATTTTTTGATGAATGGGACGTGTATATGGAAGAAAGTTAAAGAGACAACGGCCAAGGCTAACAGCTCCATCTCCGTTCAGGGCATTTCCCTCAGGGTGCGTTCACCGGTGACGCTTCTACCTCTACCACTCAACCTTGACTACTTCAAGAGCAGCAAGTTCTACCTTTGATCTAGCTTCCAGACGTTATTATCTACGGTTTGTACCGCGGCTCTTAGAAAGGTTTATAGGCAAAGTTCGTCGCCACCTATGCAGTTTGTGATGATAAGGGCGTTGTGATTATGTAAATCCGAGTGGATTAAGCAATTACTTACGACTGGCCTTGTCTATCAACTCCTTCCATTCATGGTGAAATGGAATTATCAATGGTTGAGAAGCCCGACGGTTGCCGTCTCTATACGGGTCGCAAGAAATCCAGCCGTGGCCTATTGACGGTACAATACACTCAAGTGATCTAACGGCGTCTCGGTCTCACCAGACGATAGAAATTCTGCCTCAATCCAGTGATAATTCACAATTCTTGAGAAGTCAGTTGCTTTTTTATCCGTGGTGTGAAACTTAAACAAACTCAGATCCTTGGGTCCGTAGTGTTGTGCAGTTGATTGATAAGAACTGAGGGCGACTCCCGTCGCGGCAGTGAATGAAGCCCAGCGGCCGTTGTTAGACTTATGATGCGGATATGGTATGATAACGGTACGGTGAGTACTCGGAAGTCTGGAGGTTTTTTTTTCTGGCGGCTGGGTGCCCGTATGTGATGTTATAGAAGTTATTTATGCGTATGATGATAATCTTATAATCAGCTCTACACCTCCTGACGGCCGTGTATTACGTTCCGTAGCTATGACTCATTATATTGCGGCAGGGGCCGCCGCTGTTACCGATAGTATACCGGCGGGTCATGAGTTTATGTCAGAGGAACATGAGACTATGTATGGTGATGGGGGAGTTAGATATTTCTTTCAATGAAAGACAGAGTTTTCCCCTTGGCTTTCGAAGGCGAGTGTTTGTTTCATTGCAGAGGTGATTTACGGATTAAGGGAAATTAATTTCTCCAATTTCTACCCAAGATTACAGTGGTTCGGGCACCTAGTTAACTTTAGGGCCGTCTTCAGTGGTTCTCCGGGTGTGAAATATTCAACCGTTCCTCCGCCGATTCAACCGTCGAGGTCGCCATCGTAGTTCTTCGAAATCAAATTATACTACCACTTCTACATCAGGCCAACCGTCGGGTAATCACCTATCTTCTTTATAGCGACTGGTTCACCGTCTCCTGTAGTTTTAAGTCAATCGATAGAGTCGTTGTAGATCCATCTGTATATTCATCTTGTATTAGGAAGGATAAGGATCGATCTACGGTATCTTCAGAACGCTCCCCTCCCAGGGGTCGCAGTCCACTATGCAAATCTTCAGTGATAGCTCCGTAGACAGCGATTATACTGAGAGAAGCAGGTTGCTGTGCCGAATTTGACCTGATGAATAGGCTAGTATTCTTCAGAGAGACGTTTCAGTCATCGCAGCCGACGCCCTTCTCCGGACAGGGATGCTCTAAGGTTAGAATACTTTATCCTCTACGCCTACAAAGTCTAACACAAGTAGTGAATAGTCATTAAGATCTCCTGCCATGACTACAGAAGATCTAGAGGCTTCGTTAGGTAGTCTTCACGTCTAGGATTAGTTCTATGATCAGAAGGATTCTTCTGGTTCAAGACATAGTGGAGATTCCTCTCATAAGACTATTAGACCAAGTTATGATATGTAGAGAAGAAAGCAGTGACTTCTCCTCAGCGTTTTCAACGTATTACAGAAACGTTCCTCTAGATTAGATGACATTGTCTTATAATGATTCTCCAGTTAAAGATCCGAAGTGAATGGATGTTCAGTTCATGTTATTCTGTATCAAGACCTAAAGAGGATTTGAGTTCTCCAAGTCTAGAGTTAAGAAATCTATAACCAGTGAATAAGGGAAGTATGTTTCACACCATGGTGTACTAATTCCTGAAGTTGTTTTACGTTGGATTATGTGATAGGGATCTATCCTCTCACGACTCTTACAAGTGATCATCTGAACAAAGAACCTTCCTCGATGTCAGCTCCTTGTGATACAGTCCAAGTTTACGATCATAGGACTAACTAAACCAAACCGGCTGATGCTACTCCATCATTGCACATTCTTCAAGGCACTTTCAGTCTAGAGCGCACTGGGGATAGCTTGGGTAGAGGCTCTGATTTGATTGAAGATACGAAATTGAAAGAGAATTCCCAGATTTATGGAGTTCCTTATTCCGATGTTGATTCTTTCCTGACGGAAGATTTCGAAGACCTATAGTACCTATCTCCCAGGGTGCTGCGCCCTTTTTTGACGGCCGTTTTGGTTCGAGGTTTGAAATGTGAGTCTGCAATGTCTCAAGACTCTAGTCTTCAGCCCTTGGTCGAGCTGCTAAGCATTGTAAAAAGCAGGTGGTGAAATCTATCATTCCTGTTACAGCGCCGATTTACGACAGACTTTTGATAAGGTTCAGAGTTATTTGGACTGACTATCAGAAGAAGACTCCCCCTTCTCAGATGGATTCCTGAGGCTTTCCCCACATGTGAGGAAGATTATGAATTTTTCTCAGCTCCTATGGTTCCAGACCATGCTGGGATAAGATGAAGTCTGATGAGAAAAACCTTATGCAGCCAAGCCCATTGACCCACCAGCGGTTTGTCGAAGGGGGTTCTTCTAGAAACATAAAGAACCTGTCCATAGAATTGATTATGGGAATGAGGGCATGGATGTTGATCTTCGACTTTGGTACAGATTGCCCGTAATGTATGTGAACTTCGATTATAGCCTTGTTGTCTCTTAGCATCCTTATGAATGCTTATTGGAGCATAATGAGGAGCTGTCTAGTGAAGCCATTGAGAGGTGCCTTTATACTGTGAGAGATCTAAATCCCGTTTTACTGAGCTTTTTACAAAGATTGCTTTACCAATAGGGCTTCTATGAGAAGGAAGATGCAGTTGACGCTTGAATTTAAAGCCAAAGAAGTTTTCCGAATGCTTCTAGAGGTAAAGATCTTTTTGGGAAGACGGTCTGTTAGGCCGCTCAGGAAGAAGAACGAGTTTAGCTTGTGCTCAAGTTTGCCAAAGTCTACAAGAGCAGAGGTTCTTCCAGAATTTCGACGTATAGATACAGACCTTACGTTTATGGCTTTCACAGAAGAAGGACTTCGTCCTAGTTATTCTATTGCCTACAGGAAGGAACGAGGTTCCTTTCGAAAGTCGGGCTACGACTCTAAGGACAGCAAATCCAACTATAGAGGCTTTAGACAGTACAGAAGTTATTCTCCCTACTCCAGAGTAGAGGCGCCAGAAGTGGCGCGAGTAGGAGAAGAAGATACAAATGACTCCTCCTACCTATGAGACGTGGAGGTGGCTCTAAAGGTATTCCTCCAGGCGTGGCGGTCGATTAACCTCGGATCTATGGGTTCTTCAAACAACTTCAGATGATTACCATTTGCAGTTTACAGCTCGTGCGCCGATTGTGAATGAAAGTCAGTTTTTGCTCTACGGCCTATGCAAAAAGAGACATTAAAGGCTATGATTTGAAAAAAGAAGTGAAGAAATTGTTAGGAAAAATGCTATTTTCCAATAAGAAAGTATATGGAGGATTCTATTCATTTTTTTCTACCATCTGAATGAAACACAGGAAAAAAGACCTCAGACGCATATTAATCTACACCCTTGAAAGATTATTCTGCCGAAGGCTTTTCAGATGGTAAATATCTCAGCTGTCATCAAAAGAGTTGAGAAGGGGTGGTTGGGTGTGCGGAAATTGATTTAAAAGACGCCACCTTCATGTTCAGTTTTTCCTCATCAAAGATGGCTTCGCTTCAGTTGAGACAACCAGTCTTACCAATTTCGAGCTTTGCCATCGGACTTTCTACTGCTCCCCGTACCTTTACAAGACTAGGGAAGACAGTGCAGAACATCTGAGAGGGAGGGGATCCAATATTTGTTAGATCGTGATTGGTTGTTTGTAGCTTCAAGCTAATCAAGTCTGATAAGTTCAGTTTACTTTTGGTTATGAAGACGGTGAACGAGCTGGTTTCATGATAAACCTAAGAAATCTAATCTAAGCTCAAGTCAGAAGCCAGAGTTTTTAGGAGCAATTCTGGACTTGAAAGAACACCAAAGTTTTTCTACAGAAGAGCGAATCACGAAAAATGTGAGATAGATCTTTCATCATTATAAATGGAATTTATCCTCTGTCTCATCTATGGCTCCGCTGATTAGGAATGCTGGCAAGCTTATAGTAGACCTTCTACCCTTTTGCAAGTTGTGGATGAGACTGCTCCAGTTACACCTTCGGGATTACTACTGAGACTAACGCCACGATCTACACCGTTTAGTTCCGTATTTTAAAGCCAAGATCGTTTGTATCACTACGATGTTATGCAACACAAGAATTCTTGTGGGAAAGAGGTTACCGCGAGATACCTCATCGAGTTATTTACCACGGATGCGATGCTTCCAAAGATAGGTGGGGAAGCATATGCATGAAATCCCACAAAATAAAGGGAGTATGGTAAAGATAATATGTGAATCTCCATATAAATATGCTAGAGTTGCTAGCGGTTTCTAACACGCTCTTAAGCGATTCAAACAGATGTTTTCTGGGAAGTCAGTGAAAATCAGATAAGACAATTCCACTGTAGTTGCCAACATCAACCACAAGGAGGAACAAGAGTATTCCTCATGTGTACTATGATTACCCGCCACCTCACTTGGTGCCAGCACCATTCAACTACCCTCAAGGCGGAACATCTACCGGGACTTATCAACTGTCTAGAAGACAGCTTTCCAGAGGAAGGAAGAATCAGCCACCAAAATGATGCTTATCGTATCAACTGTGAGTGGCATTCTCAACAGCAGTGTTATTGCCGGATGATTTTTCAAAGACTTTTCAGGCCCTAGTAGATCCGTTTGCAAACAACAAGAATTACCAAACTCCCAACATTACGCCACTGCTAGCGGACGAGGAAAAGCCTGGGTGAGATACTGCTTTACATAAGTGCGGAGAACCTGATTGCATAGCCTTCCACCGTTAACAATTTGGCGAAGGTACTAACAAGTTACAGCAAATCAAGGTCAAGTAGATACTGCTGTAGCCCCATTTTGGCCACTCAGGTTTGGTTTGTAAGACTGGTCAGCTTGTTGGAAGACATCCAAGACTGTTCCTTTAAGGCAAATCTGTTGGTGGACGGAATAAACAAAAGAGTGTCGCTGCAAAGGCTAAATCTCCACTTGACTGTGTGGCCTCTCTCAAGCTCGCCTTTCTTCAAACGCAAAGGTTTTCAGAAGAAGATGCCTCCTGGCGGCAGGAGCAAGAAGAAGTCAACATCCATTATTTACTATAGTAGACTTCGACGTTCAACGTCCGGTGCAAGAAACACAAGGCTGAGTCCACATTCTGCCTATGTAAGGAGACGTGGTCTAACTTCCTGAACACTCTCTTTACAAGAAACTTCAATATTCAACTATTAGAAACTACTGTCTGCACATCTCTACTATTACATGATAACCCGGACATAAATAGAGAAGATAAAAGCTCTAGGATCTCATTAAGGGAATGCTTTATAAACGTCTACTGTTAGAAAGCTCACTCCATCGTGGATCTTCCATTGGTCCTTCAGTACGTCGCCAGCGAGCGTGTTTGAACCGTTGAAATAAAGCGCTCTTCTCGATTTAATAGTAGACGGCATTCATACTGATGGCCTGCATCTACCAGACGATCGATTGTTCAGAATCAACGTGTCTACGACTCGAAATATATGCGATTCTCAGCTCTTACAATGTCACTCTACTTCCTCGTGGTGGTTTCATGGCCAAAACACAGACCCTCAATTATGCACCTCAGCCAATAGTTCTTCCAGAGCTTCCAGAAGTTACTGGTGATCCAGAAGATAACGATGGTGTCCAGTCAGAGCTCTCCGACATTTTTACCACCTTACTGTCTTCTTAAGGAAATCTATGGATCTTCAATATCTGACCACGTCTTCATCACAACAACTAAACATTACAAACCTGCAACAAGAAAAACATTTTCAAGTGGTCACTTCCCTCATCTTGATGCTTTTGAAAGTGAAAGCTTTCGTCACGGGACAGTAACATGCCTTTAATCAGCATGCTCGTGACATTAGAAGTCAGGCAACATCAAGGGCTTATCATTAAGAGTGAACATATTGATATAAGGGAAGCAGCAGGATGGAGGAACGACTTACACGTTTCAGACGTTTATATAAGACGCCTACAAGAACCAAATTGTGACCAAAACAATCCTGTCAGCAAAAGCAGTAGAGAAAAGAGGAGGGATGCATGCATCCTTATAAACATGCTCATAAGGTGAGTGGTGCCGTTTTTATTATAACTACAAGGCTTTGATAAGAGTTGCATTTTTAAATGTTATATGTTTTATATTATCTTATAGTATATTATATATAATATAATATTATATATTATATGGCAGTACATTGGGCCAAAATTATTTCAGCTTCCATTAAAACTTCACATGGCGAGAAACTCCGCAACAAATGAGACTACCGGCTCCACTTCCTCCACCTTAGTGACCAGTGGGCAAGTCATGCACTAGTGTATCATTTTTGTAATGTATATATATGGAATTAAAAAATAGAATATACTCACAGGGTGTGAGATGGTTCTATTTTATACATGTATACTTACGATGACCAACTACGTTAACCCTTCATCCAGGCCCTTCCCAAGCAAGTGGAGCTTGGGGAACGGTACAAAAATGAGCAAAGGATTCTGGATGCCAGTGACGTCACGGATGGGCGTACCGATGCTAGCATGGGACAGCTACTAGGTTATGGGCGCACCAAAAGTTTTAAATGTGGCAATAGGGGTGTCTCAAGGCCCCCACACTTTGTGCACACACAAAAAAGCAAAGTTGGAAATCATTCGTAAGTATACATGATAAAATAGGACAATCTCAAAACCTTGGTGAGTATCATTCATGAAATCCGCTTAGTGTGCAAGCCCTACTTCAGTTCATGCTTCACGATGATGAGGCATGTCAATATTTGATTATATACATTTAAAAACGTGTAAAGCAACTCGGCTGCGCCTCCTTGTTCTACTTAAAATAATGCTATTACCGTGTGATTATGACTGATATGATAGGGTACTGTCACGGGTAAAAAAATACCTTTATTCTCTAATCCTGGTCATGTGCATGTTAAGTTTTTGATGGCGATTGTAGAGCTGTTGAAAAATTTGGAAGCTGGAAAGCCAATTAAGTTGGCAAATGACTTCAGGTTGGAAAGGTGTGTAAAGATAGTGAGTCACGCATAACAATTTTAATTTAAAAATTTATTTATCCATTTTTAGATTTTGTATGTGATGCCCTATCAGCCATTTATTTAGGGCTTAACACGAATAAAGATGATTTTTGAAGACCTCTATGTTGTACCATCAGTCATTATAAAAAAACCGACGCACTATTGTGTATTGTAATCGTTTAGCATCATGAGGATGACAACAAAGCGTGTATTTTGGCACAAGCTGGTCGCTTCCAGACTTCGTTTTAACAAAAAAAATCTGTTCAAAAAAAATAAAAAAATTAAAAAAATTAAAAAAATTAAAAAAATTAAAAAAATTAATATATATATTTATGAATAACTATGGGAAAAGCAGTATGTATAAAGGGTTTTCAAAATATGTTGATTTGAAACAAAGTCATCAAATAAATTAAGGAATTTTAAATGTTTGAATGTTTGTTTAGCATGTTTAGGCAGGGGCCCGGAATTCAAAAAGGCCCCCCCCCCCCCCCCATCCACTGAAAAAGAGCTGAAAAAGACCAAAAGAGCCAAATTTGCCCTCCCCTTTGCAATTTTGGGAAAAGTCCTTTTTAAAAAAAATCCCACCCATCATAATAAAAAGTCCTGGTTATGGGCTTGATGTTGGTTGTTATGCACAAAGAACCTTGCTGTGACATCTGAACTCATTCTGTGGGGTTTAAAACTGTGGTTCCATTTTTTTTTTGGGCAAGAGGAACAGAATACATGAAATTTCTTCATTTAGGTGGTTGTGAATTTAAAAAGGAGATCTCCCTGACTTGAATCATACCTGAATCCCAGCACAATGCTTTAAGGAGCCCAAGCTGTGCAGTCTCCTTCATAGGCAGGGGATAATGCTGAATACTGACAGTAGCAGGGTTATATTTAGATCCACACAACCAATCAAGATACATGTCATACGTCACCATATTAGTGCTGCAGCAGTACGCAACCATGTGAAAAGGGCCTTAAAATTCTAGCCACTAGGAGGCTTATAAAAATAATAACATTTGCAATCATAGCTAAAATCAACCATTGGGTTGTGTAGTTAGTGAAAATTGGTATTTGATGGACAAATTAAAAGTTCGTTTGACGTAAAATGACTGGACCCCAAAAAAACTACCGACTCAAAATTTTTCTGTGCAAAGTAGCAAAATTAACAAATATCTACCAAAACATCCCATCAAGCAAGTCAAGAAAATGACTACAACAAATAAGATAAAAGAGCTTTGCTTTGTCATTTAAAAAAACTTCATAGTAGAATGTTGTTATCCATTTTAGAGTAGAAAATATTGTGAGTTCCTCAAAAAAAAAATATGACTACCCTAATTTTTCCTCTGGTATGGCAAACAAACATAATTTTTCGGCTTAAGTCAAAAAAAAAATTTGTCTCAGAAGAAATGGGGGGAAAATCACATTTTTTTAGAAAAAATGCTATGTGCGAAAATGATTTTATTTTATTTTTTTGATTTGGACCATTGTTTCTCCATTTTTTTTTCGGCCCGCCTTCCAATTTTCATTTTTTTCTGAATTAAAAAAAAAGATCCAAATGATGTGGATGTTTTTCCCGTTATCTTCAACGGCGGAGAACCACAATTTACCGCACTTAGGTATATGAAGAAGAAACCGTTAAACACAATTACATGGCGGAGCCTGTCCGTCGATTAGAGTCACTTGTAAATTAAACAGCCGAAAACTTCTTTTCAATTCTTCTCCTCTATTTAACATATATTTCATGACTGCAATTCTCTTTACAACCTCTCTCCTCGACTTCCAGACAAAGACTGGACTTTTAATCTGCACTCATTACCCCAGCTTTATATTGACCAATCAGTGACTAGCTTTTGCCCTGTCATGCATATTACACCACATCACATGTCTCGCACATGTGCCTTTAGTAAGGCCTACCCTATTAAAGCCTTTCACAGGAAGCATGGGTCAGTGCACAACAATAACTATATCTCAGCCACACCCAATTAAAGCTTCCAACAGTCACTTCTATGACCACACTCGTATGGATATTATAGCAATATACGTAATATCAAAAGTTAACATTTTATATTAATACAAATTTTTTCAACAATATTTAGCCCCAAATAACGATTTGCACATATATTACACCGACAAACATGACAACCAAAATGAGGTAAAAACCTAAAAAAAAAATATGACGGCAAAGACAGTTTTTAAAAAAAAATGGCGCGGGGTTTCGGCAATTGTTTTTTTTCTTGGCCTTAGGCAAAAAGGGGAAAAAATGTGTTTGTCTCAAGGCTCTTAAACAAATTAGAACAGGGTTTTTTGAAACAAAATGGACAAAACTTATGCTTTATTTTGTTGATGCTTTGGTGGACAGTTTTTCTACAGTTCCGCAAGCTTGAGGCTAATGGCCATTCTGAATTAACTCACGATATTCACCCTATTACATCCACAGCGCCATGTTTTCAAAACCAAATTAATCTAGTGTGGAGGTCAAAGGTAAAGTTGATGATGGCACAGTGGGGAAATGTCAGTAGGCCATGGCCAATCATTCAAGGACATTAACAGTAACAGGTAAGTGTATAAGAAACATTGAAAAGTAGTATTCAAATGAAAATGGACCTGATACCAGACAAGACTAAGGCACGTTCATAGGTTTGTGGAGGGTCTTCATTGCTCATTTTACGAAAACTAAGAATAGAAACAGTCGGTAGCTTTAAGGTCACTGCTAGAATGCTTATTTTCTTGTACACCAATCCACACGCACTGCACAGGAACATCCGTGGACACAATTGCTGTACGTTTTTACAGCCTTTCCAAAATGGGAAAATTTCGGACCTTACTTTTGGACTATTGACAACTAAAAAGGTGATTAGGAAGGCAAAGTATGTACATAGTTAGCATCCTTCAGTTCTTTTTTCCAAACAAAATAATTTTTTTGATTGAAATTTTAGGCCATTTTCACCAGTGAAAAATGGGGAAAATTGTCTTTTTTAAATATGCAACACCTCAAAAAAATAAAGCTTTAAGTAACCCCAACTAACTTAAATTCGAATGGGTAAATTCGATTTGCAACCAACATAAAAGTTCATTTCCTATTGGTTAAAACCATTCCTTAGACCACGGTGAAATCATGGATAGTGTGTTTTGTTATGCAACAAAAATGCAAAATTAAGTTGATTTTTTTTTTTAATGTGACAAATGGTTTCATATTGTAAAATACCACGCTGTGTACGCATGGAATGAAATTGACAAAATGCCTTTTGACGTTGTAGTAAGGTACTTGGGAGAGAGAAAACATGAAAACTGTCAAATTTTGGTATCTGCTCTACTCTTGAACCGTGGTTTCATGGCAATAAACATAATTGCATGGAAACGGAAAAATCTTAGAGAAAAATCTTGATGGGAGGGCTAATGTCTTTATATTTTGTAACAAAAATACCACACATAATATATTGACTCTTCTTAAGAAAGTTAGGCTCTGAAAAAAAGCTGTCCAAATTTCTTTTGAAATACATGGTTTCATTTAAACTGTTAAATTCATTTAAATAAGACTAAAGAATTAAATTTGAAATTGATAGTCGCATACCCGCTACATATTATACACAGTATCATCTTGCTCCTACAAACACGCCGAGTTCAAAACAATAGGAAACGACCGCGCCGTTTATGAAATTTTCCGATTAAATGCCGCGTGTTAAATTTCGGGCCCAAAAATTGCAATGGTGCGTGATTAAAAAAAAACGGGGGTTGTGGGGGTCAAACGCGTTCCCCTGGAGACCTTACCTACTACTGGCTGAGCATGAATATAAAAAACACATTTTTATATGAGGCAGACCGAGCATGTGTCCTGGGATATAAACCCATCAACACGGGATGGAACAAGGGGTAATTGATAGCTAGCTCAATCAGCTTCAATCCATAACCCTAAACCTGACGTCGGGTTTTATAGCCTATCTCCATGGGAGCACTGAAGGAGTCAGGGAAGAGGGGGAAACAAGAAAAGTCGCATATTCGGGTGGACTCGAACCCAGGGCCCTTTCGGGCCCCAGGCCCCATGGACCCGGGTCGCACGCATGGCGGTGGGGTCGCTGGCCGGCCAGCTATTTAGTGCCCATATGAGTCTGTTTGATGACTTTCCATCTCTTACTTCTGGACTTAGGCATTTTTATCAAGTAACACAGGAGTTTGGTGGAGACGTAGCTGTGCTAGGATTAGGGAGTCCTGATACCTCAGAATACTTGAATTTTTCAAAGCATGATGGACCAGTGCTACTTCAATTTTTAAAGCATCTTCAGCACTAGTTGCCCTTGGTGCCCTTACTCACTGGCTACACTGAGTGCCTGGGAAATGTGAATTTTGAGGCCTGCCTGCTATACTTGGTAGGTAAACAAAACAGGATTGAATAGTGAGTAAAGATTTTCTAAAGAATATTTTCGAATTCGTTTTAAGTTTTTAGCAAAAAAAATCAATCAATCAATCATCAATAAGTTTTGAGAGGAACTCATAAGCTAAGTGAACCTCAAAATTGAGTTGTGTTTCACAAGCTTGTGTGCACAAGATAGAAATAGGTAGAGGACATTTGGATCAATCAAAAAATTCCTTAAAAGGCTGAAATGGGCTAGTTAGAAACTTGCATTGAATGCTAAAAGATATTTACACCAAGGCTGTAACAGTAGCCAGGTGTCAAGAAGAAAGGACCTAGTTTCAAGTAAAAAGTAGTGGTCATATCTAACATTTCCCTTCATTTCACTTTTACTTTTAATAGTGAAACAAATGCCCATTTTGCTACTAAAGTAAGTAAAAAGTAGGTTTATTTTGAGATACACGTAAAGATGGTTAAAGAGATTGGGAACTGGTAAACCTCTCTATATGCACCTTCAAGATATATAATTTGCCAGGACTGCGTAGTTTTATATAATTGAAGGTAAAGAAGTGTGGAAATCTCATAAAAAAATATTACACTCCAAGAAAAAAATAGTAGATTATTAAAATCACCCTTTTCACTTTTTTTTATTTGTTTATGTGAATGACTCAGTCTGTTTTCTTTGATATGCATAAATACAGGTGCAGAGTAATGAGTTTACTACTATTATACAATTGGTACGCTGGCGTACTCCTACTACTTCTTCACTATACACTTCTATGAGCTAGATGATTATAACTTCCAATCGTCACGGATGTGATTTTCATTGTACGTAAGCACTAATGATTCATGGGTACTTAAAATCGTAAGCTTTGTAAATGTGTGGCATTGCTTTAGGTTTCATTCAACTTTATTGGAAATAAGAAAGAAAATTTGACTGGCACAGGACTTCAAACTAGTGAGGTCTGGAAATCGTAGGGGTGCCAAATCTGAAGAGCCATAACCAGCTCATGTGGGGGCAAATCTTAAAGCAATCCAGGCGGGTGGGGTGCGGGGGGTGGCGGCCAAGCTTCATTCATTTAGCGCGCCAACAAACTGCCCATTACCGAATCATGGACGAGACTGTGAACAGTGAAGTACAATGAAACGTTTATAAATAGATCAGTGACGTGGCAAGTGGAGATTCCGTACGGAAGAAGCGGCCGGCTAAATCATTGCTTTAGTCGGTGGTGAATAATTTGTGCTGCAAAACTATCATCAAACTTTTTTAAAACCGGCCGGACATGAGAGGAATGGCTAAATGCAGGTTCAACGATCATACCACGGTGGTGCATTAGGCTACCCGGGTAAACTGGGGATCCTCTATAAATAGTGGTGACTGCCGATTTGAAACATGGGGTCAAGCGAGCTCGTTTTCAAAAAGGATCCCGTTTGTACCGTTATTCATACAAAAAAATATTCCACTGGATTGATCCTCAACTCCACCGGATTTTGAGTGGAAAAATATTGATATTAACATATTTTCGACTTCAAGAATATTTGTCAAGTTTAGTGATTAAGTGCTAAACCTATGGGAACGGGAAAAAACGGCGCTTCTTGGCCGCCACCCCTGGAAAAATAACAGCAACATTTTGGTAGCGCCTCCAATGTTATAAAATTTATAGTATTGTGCAACATTTTCTGGGTAATGGCTGTAAACTATACCTGTAAATGGAAAGCTCGAACTTCTCTAAGTGTAGTATAGAACAAATTTCACACAATAAAAGAAATATCAGCCGTTCAGAATAATGGAACATTTGGGGAAATGCAACACTTATAACAGAATGCAGGACACAAAGATTAATTTGTGTGTGTGTGTGGCAACAATAACACAATGCAGGGAGGGGGATGGATTGTGAGGAGAAATCTTGTTACAGGGTTTAGCTATTCAATAAATGACAATTCAATCCCCTTATATTTTTTGGATATAGCCTACAATGTATTTTTACATTCACTTTCCTTGGCCATTGTTTAGAGTGACAGTAAAATACCATATCTCTGGAGCCATAAGTCCAAATGGAGATGGGATTCTACAAAATGAACCTTATAAAATGAAAATTTTGTTTTGTGTAACAAATTGATATGAAATGCAATTCAAGCAAAATGTAATTGCGCCCCCCTTTTTATCCCCTGGCCTAATGCAATGCAAATTAGGGATGGTTAATGGAGCTTAATTAATATGCCATTAATTCCCCCTGCCAGTTTGCTCCCTGCCAGTATTTTTAATGTCTCTCAAATCAGTTTCTTGTAGGATTCAAATACCTCTTTTTTTCGCAGAGCTCCTTTTCAAAAGTTTTTGAGAAAAATTACACAGCTATGACAGCCAGCATAACTAGGATCTGCAAAAATGTAAGTTAAATCTTATTCATTGTCAGTCTCCCTTGTGTTTCATTCATTCATGATGCTAATTAAATGTCAAATTCTCATCAAGTTCCAATCCAACTCTTCAAGTCGGTACTCACAAGCAAAAATTACTTGAGAATATGTACATATTGATCAAAAAAGGGTTCTTTAAGTTGTTTTTTAGAAGTTCATTGGACTTGGTAATACTGATGAGTAGAACATTATATATTGCACAGTGGTGAGAAGATGAGTGAGTGTTCGTGATTGCTTTAATTAACCCCCCAAAAATTGTCTGAATTTGCAGTCCGGTGTTAAACCCATCATTTTCAAATATGGAGATTTGGTTCCGATTTGTGTTTTGGTGCTCAGCTTGTCGTCACGGTTGGGTTTGGTAAGTCTGAGAAATGTCTTTTTTTGGAATAAGAAGGGTACTTTCTGCTGAAAAGTAGATGTAGAAGTTTTCAAAGTATTGAAAAACGATCATATGCACCAAAAAAGAGATTGCCATTTGTTCATGTATCAAGGAGATCTAACTAATAAGAAAAGGTGATAAATATTTTAACATACAGGAGTGGTTCATTTTCACAACCAATAAATATCTCCCTGTAGGCTGTGTACAAAATTACCTCTCATCAAACATTTTCTTGTTCTATAAGTCAAAGAAACTGGTTATTTCAAAAACTGGAATTTTTTTAAAGAATAGAAAACTATAATGTCCTCTAAAACAAAAATTAAAACGTCATATGATGAAATCTGATTTTTGCGCGCAGAACATCGACGATTTGATGTTTTAAACCGCCACACCTACTTGAAATGGTACTAGAAGTTGGGAATTGCAAAGCTTCCAAAAAAAGCCTCAGAAATTATAAAAAATGGGCACAGACAAAATCTGTACCACCCAAATAGTTGGTTACTATAGTCTGATTTTGTATAGTGTCAGTTAATGCATATTGTCGAGGGGTTGGTTGATTTCACTTGGAGGGGGATGTGTTGAGACAAAATTTAAAAAAGCAGAAGATATAGTGGAAGTAGAGATATTACTGTTAAGTATAAAATGTTCCTTATTGCAGATAAAAGCTCAAAATGTAGGTATTTGTTTACATTAATTAAATTTAATGATCCCTTTGGTTAAATCAGTAAATGCAATGTTTGATAATGACCTTGATTGCCTTGTCTGTGTTGTAGAAGGCTGCAAGAATTTGCTACATTAAAAAAAACTAAATGGCTTGGCCTTGTATGATATATTTGGATGATTTATGTTGTGATTCATTATAACCGACATCACTTTCGTTTGAAGATGCATGTGTGGTGATGATAAGCCAAATCTTCTGTGCATACATGCCAAACAGCACATGTTTCGCAGGTTATCGATAGGGTACTGGTTCACATAATGAACGGATTAAATTTTGGAATGGCAAAAACGATCCTCAGCTGAAAAGCCATGCAAAAGTGGCCCTCAACCACGCCCACAATAAAATAAAAGTGGGCATTGATTTTTCTGGGATAAACGCGCAACTTCTCAACATGAATAGAAACGTCGAAACTCTTTTAATGGAATGACACGAATAAAAATCCACATATAGTCCAATTATGTTGAATTGTCAAATTCATTTAAAGACACAACTTATCAACATTTATGACTATCATTTAGGGAAGGTTGACATTCAGACGCCAACAATGTTTTGGCTCTGATGTGTCTGCTACACCTAGTTTAGTTAGTGGTGTGGTTCCAAGAAGTGAGCTCAAAGGCTTTGCAAGGATTACATGATACAGTCTGCTTGTTTGGGCCTAACAATAGGGTGGGAAGTATCATTTTAACTGGGGTGAAGCCTACATAAGTAAAGGTTTTGCAACGAGAGATTTCAAATATTAGGTGGTCCCTAAAGAAATCAATAGTATGATTTTGCCTGATGTAAAGCTTTCCATCAAATCAAAATTTATCTCGAGTGAGTTTAAAAGTATCTTTAAAAAATTTATTAAAAGTTACATTGATTAAAGTATGTTGGGTATATTTGCCCTATTGGCATCTTCTCGTGGTTACAGGGGAGGGGGCACTTTCCCTACACACTTCAATGGGGGTCAAATTCCAGTTGCTACAAGTGTAGGTATACCCTACAAATTTAATTCATTGTAATTTGATAAATTTAAAAAATCCTTTTAAAAACTCAATCAAAACCAGTATAAGACCTTGACCTTGTTGAATAAACATTTGCTTAGCCTGTTTTGCTGTATGGATAACGTGCATTTTACAGACAGGTCACCATAGACTCTTGTTACCCACACCAACAATTGAGCTATACTAAACATTATTTGGACCATTATTTAAAATTTACCCCGTAGAAACTTTAACCTCCTCCTTATGGAAATTGCCGAAATTTTCCAGAGGGGACATGTGGGCTAAAAACCCTTCTAAAATGTCCTTTGAAGTCAAATCATCAGTCGACCATTACTTGCCCAAAAATTAGTCACAGCATTGGGATTTTGGACTTAACTAAAAATGAACTTCTGCCTATGCTTTATTTGAAATATAGCAAATCAAAATCGCCTTTTTTTCTCTCTTTTATGACATTTATGTCGCCAAAAAGGTAAGCAATTATTGAGTGTCTAAGGAATAAAATTACTATTGTGACACAATATTGGCGGTGTCTTAAATTTGTTGCCCCTTTAAGGGTGCAGTTGCAACAATTCAGACTTCAAAAGTGGAAGAATGAAAAATGTATACTGATCAAACTGCTTTAAAATAGTGCAAAGCATGATATTGTGATAATGATTTTCATTGCAATTAAAAAATATGGAAAAGGCTGTGATGAACAGTCCCAGACCATAGTCTACTTCAATAAACCAGTTCTGCTATGTGCTGAACAGTCCCAGACACTAGTCCAGATTTCTGTACATAATATCATTTCTCTCTATGTGGTGTTAAACTAATACATCTAAGGTGGCCATGTATACGAATGGACTGGGTCTTGCAAGGAAGAGAAAGGGGAAATTCCTCCCAAAGGGTTTTGGTCATAGCTGTTCTTAGTAAGCAA
>JAMKCH010032975.1:0-15399 GCA_023653785.1 Ophioderma brevispina
AGGCTATTATAGAGAGGTCCCAAACTTCGTAGAAGTTAGGTGTAGCCGCGTTGGCTAAGGATTTACAATAGGGATTTTGCGGTCAAAAGTAACTTCGCATATGTATCAAAATCAGCGCCCACCCTAAAACGAGTGACTTAAGCGCCCGGGGCGCTAAATAGGTGAATACGGTTAATTCTTTTACTGTAGGGCAGGAAGGATTTTGTTATAAGGACCCCAAACAATATAACTCAAAAATGGTATGACTTCCTTTCATGATAGAGCAGCATGTAAGATAAGGCACAAATAGTGATTTATTGTGGCCAAAAAACAGTTCTACTAGTTTGGGATTAGCTAGCAAATTGCACACTGACTTACCAACATCTAAATTGTCATTTAAATCCGCATTTTGTATTCCTTAGCCATGTCCCAACGACTTACTAAAAAAGTTGAGTTTTAAGGTTCTAATATTACTGACATATTCGACCTACCGGGAAAAAAAAAATTAAGTTTGTATTTTTCTGCCTGTAACAGGACAGAAATTACAGTACACTGACCTATGAGGCATGGTGATAAAGACACCAATTGGCTTATAACATCAAAATGCAGCACCAGCTGAAATTTAGGAATTAACCTTTTTTGCAAGGATTCTAAACAAAATTCCAAATATTTCTCCACAAAAATTCGATATTTTGAAATGACTGCAAACAGTTATTTTTGGCTTTGAAATAAGTAATATGTAGCAAACAACGAACTTGAAAGAACAATATTGTAAGAAGTAATGGGTAATTACGATAAACCTACACCATACTGAGTTTAAATTTATAAAAAAAAAACGGTACGGGATATTGGCATTATCTAAGATAAGTGTAAATGTTTCAATGGAGACTCACTTTCATCGGATTGTCTCATTGTGGACATGGCCGTATTAATTGCCCCATGATGAGGTCACAGAATTAGCCTCTATGGTGAAACGTATGGAAAGAAGGTCAAACACACTAGAGATATGTTCCCATTGTGATTGTGCGACTGAATGTGGGTGGAGATGATACTAGTAGTATATTGAGATGTGATGCGCGAGGTATAGAATAGATGAAGGGGATTGGTGTTTGGCACCAGTAGCACGTAGTGATGGTGAGGGTGGTGATGGCACCCGTAGCAGTAAGTGAGGGGCGGGTGGTAGATGGCACCAGTAGCGTAGTGAGGGTGGTGATGGCACCAGATAGCAGTAGGAGGGTGAGGGGTGGGATGGACCAGTAGCAGTAGTGAGGGTGAGGTGGTGATGGCACCAGTAGCAGTAGTGAGGGTGGTGGTGGCACCAGTATCAGTAGTGATGGTGAGGGTGGTGATTGCACCAGTAGCAGTAGTGCGGGTAGGTGATGGCACCAGTTAGCAGTGGATGATGGTGAGGGTGGTGATTGGCACAGTAGTAGCAGTTAGTGATGGTTGAGGGTGGTGATGGACACAGTAGCAGTTAGTGATGGTGAGGGTGGTGATGGCACCAGTAGCAGTAGTGATGGTGAGGGGGGTGATCGGCATAAGTAGCAGTAGGGAGGGTTGAGGGTGGTGATGGCACCAGTAGCAGTAGTGAGGGTGAGGGTGGTGATGGCACCAGTAGCAGGGGTGAGAGGTGGGTGATGGACCAGTAGCAGTAGTGAGGGTGAGGGTGGGGAAGGGCCACCAGTAGCAGTAGTGTGAGGGTTGAGGGTGGTTGATGGCACCAGTTAGCAGTAGTGAGGTGGTCTGTGATGGCACCAGGATCAGTATAGGATGTGTGGAGGGTGTGATGCGCACAGTAAGCAGTGAGTGAGGTGGTGATTGGCAACAGTAGTAGCAGTAGTGATGGTGAGCGGGTCGGTGATGGCAACAGTATCAGTAGTGTGATGGTGAGGGTGGTGGACTGGGCACCAGTGCAGTAGTGAGGGTGGTGATGGCACCAGTAGCAGTAGGAGGGTGAGGGTGGGGATGGCACCAGTAGCAGTAGTGATGGTGAGGATGGTGATGCACCAGTAGCAGTAGTGGGGGTGAGGGTGGTGATGCACCAGATAGCTAGTATGAGGGTGAGGGGGGTGATGCGAAACAGTACAGTAGTGAGGGGGGTGATGGAACCAGTATCAGTAGTGATGGTGAGGGGGGTGATGGCCCAGTAGCAGTAGTGAGGGTGGTTTGATGGCACCAGTAGCGTAGTGCTGGTGAGGGGGGTCGATGGCACAGTAGCAGTGTGATGGTGAGGGTGGTGATGGGCAACAAGTAGCAGTTAGTGATGGTGGAGGGTGTGATTGCAACAGTAGCAGTAGTGATGGTGAGGGGGTTGATGGATCAATCGCAGTAGTGAGGGTGAGGGTGGGGATGGCACCAGTAGCAGTAGTGAGGGTGAGGTGGTGAGGACACAAGTAAGCAGGGGTGAGGGTGTGATGGCCACCAGTAGCAGGAGTGAGGGTGAGGGTGGGATGGACACCAGTGGCAGTAGTGATATTGAGGATGGTGATGGCACAAGTAGCAGGGGTGAGGGGTGGTGAGTGAGGCACCAGTAGCAGTAGTGAGGGGAGGGTGGTGATGGCAAGTAGCAGTAGTGAGGGGGTGAGTGAGGGTGGTGGTGGTGATGGCACCAGTAGCAGTAGTGAGGTGGTGAGGCACAGTATCAGTAGTGATGGTGATGGTGGTGATGGCACCAGTAGCAATAGTGATGGTGTTTGATGGCACCAGTACAGTATGATGGTGAGGGTGGTGATGGCATAGACCATACAGTAGTTATGGTGAGGGTGGTGATGGCACGCAGTAGCAGTAGTTGATGGTGAGGTGGTGATTGCACCAGTAGCAGTTACGCGGTGGGATGGGCAGCTGAGAGTTAGCAGTGGTGAGGGTGGGTTGCGCACCAGTAGCGTTTCATAGTGATGGTGAGGGTGCGGGTGATGGCACCAGTAGCAGTAGTGATGGGTAGGATGAGGATGTAATGGACAGTAGCAGTAGTGATGGTGAGGGTGGTGTGGCACCAGTAGCAAGTAGTGATGGTGAGGGGTGTGGGCACCAGTAGAAACTGAGTGATGGTGAGTGGTGGTGACGGGTAACAGTAGCAGTAGTGATGGTGATGGTTTGGTGATGGCCCAACCAGTAGCAGTAGTGATGTGAGGGTGGTGATGGCACCAGTAGAAGATAGTGATAGCTGAGGGTGGTGGTAGCAACGGTAGCAGTCGGATGGTGAGGGTGGTGATGGCACCAGTAGCTAGTACTGATGGTGAAAAAATGGAGATAGCACAGTAGCACGTAGTAGTATGTGGCACTGGGTTGTGGTTACATAAATGGAACTGTGTGGTTTATTGAACAGGGACGGGGATCCATTGCTGATCCCTTAGTGGTGTGTAGTGGCGTCGGCAAGCTAAACCATGATATGGTTTCAGGATTGACAAAAGTACCTGGTGTGTGTGGGCCTGGCGTAGAGTACCTTATGGTGGAGGAAGACAGCCCTGGTACCACAGGACCACCTTGGTTATCGTTGTGCACAATTATAATCAGACCGGATGTCATGGTCTCTGTCTTTAGTAGTTAAGGGTTTTGGTGGTTATGAGCACCAGTGAGTCTCGTGCAGTTCAATGATATGCCCCATAGAGAGAGTATAATAAGATGCTGCATCTTCCACTCGAAAAGGATTCATACTCGCATAAGCCGTGCTGCCACAAAATTGCCTCCAACTAATATGTAAAATCCAGCTTCTGGTCTGAGTCAAACGACCGTATGGTGTCTTAAGCCCATCCAGTATTCACCATTGGCACTGCCAAAACCGTTCTCATATTCATCCCAACCTCGTTAGAAATCAACAGAACACTAAAGCGTCGCGGAAGACAGTCAACCGCCCCCATCTGGTCCATGTCACAGTAAACACAAAGGGAACCTAATCCATCTTGAGGTGTGATAATGTAAGGTCCAGTAAGAGAACTTTTTCCCTGTGCTTGAATATCTAAAAACATCCATTTTGGTAGCTGTAGTTGACAAAATGTGTTTTGTACATTGAGAATGGAAGTCAGTTTAGCTGTCTATTTTCCAGTTGTTGGCTTTGTATCTGTCGAAGACTGGCCATTGATAAGTGTTGCCATTGGGGTTTGAGCATTTGCCCATTTGAGGTTTGAGTGTTGCATTTTGACTTTGAGTGGTGCACTCGGCAGGTGAGGGATCCTCCATCCTATTACCCAGCATTCTGGGCTGGTTATGGTTTTCTTGTGGATAATGCGTAAGGCTACCACATGATCTTGCTGTCGTGTTGCTTCTCTAAAATCCTTGCAAACAATGCCAGTTAAAGAATGCCACTCATCTGTGTAGCGGTGTGGTGTTCTTGACAAGCAGCAGATTAGTAAGCATATGTTGTCTCTTGAGTTTGCCAAAAAATTTCCCAGGTGAGAAGAAACGTGACATGGAGACAGAAGAATCAGGGACCTTTCCAAAGATGGCAATGATCTCAGGAAGTCTTGTGCTATGGCAGCAGTTGGCCAGTTGATGACAGCCAATGTTGATAAGGTTGATGGAGAAGAGGAACACACACTGGTGATAAAGGAAAACCATGGTGGATGTTGAGATTTTTATTCAATACACTTGTTATAAGCGAGTCAAAAAAGTTTTGGTGTGTTTCAGTATGGGCTGTGCTATACCATCTGCAGTTGACTACACAATGGTAACTTGACAGTTCCGGGTTCAAAAAAAATGCAGTTTTGTGACGCAGTTGCCTTAACAAACCTTTGCATACATGTTACACCCATTCTTAGGCAATGTTAGAGCTTGCCTCAGGTTAGATGAATGTACTCGATTTAGGATGCCCTGGTGTGCAGTAGACTGGAAAGTGCATTCCTGTTTCATTATCATTGCAATTGTGACATACTGAAGATATTCTGGCAATGAATTGGTGGTTTATCAGTCAGTTTTTAACATGTCACCTGTGGCTAACATGATTATAATCTACCCATGTCTATCCGAAAATGAGTGCTTTCCCAAAAAACATTGACCAAAAACAAGCACAGTTTTGGTCACCTGCATTACGGCAGAAAGACACATAAGGATCAATTTGTCCACTGTATGTAGTCTGTTGTGGTAGATGTCTGTGTTGTGAAAAATGGAACATAGTGCCTGTAAATATCCGCATATTGGATGGATTTAAACCAAACCGGAGTCATAGGTGCAACGTGGATTCCGCATTTGCTGATGAGGTCAAAGGTCACATACCAAGGTCAAAGGTAATGTGAGGTCAAGTTTGTTAAGATAGGCTGAAAATATAAACTTGACCTCAATTGAAAAGTTGAATTCAATTGGACCAACTTGAGTCATAGGTGCAACATTGGATCCCTCATTTGTTGATGCAGTCTAAGGTCATAGTCCATAGCGTGGAATAATAAACCAAGAGGGGACTCGCGTGTATTGTGGAATAGCCCAAGCCGTAAACCGATTTCTCTCACACACAGCGCGCCGTGGTTGTTGCTGCGTTATGAAGCACGCGCGTGTCGTCACTGTTGAGGCGCAAGCACACGCATATAAAAAATCTGTGCCGTCACGGTTATGTTATCACGTGTTGCATTACACAGGTTCCATTGTCTGGATCGGCCGATTTTCTGCCCAATTAATATGCGAAACCAATCGATGAAAAGAAACCAGCATCTAAAGATGCCTGCATTCCTAATGCACAAAAGTCTCCCGATGACCCCTGTAATTTGCTTAGGAAAGAGATATTTGAGTCCGAGTGATAGCATGTGGCATCAGTTGTTATGTGTTTTCAACTCGATGGTGTTGACGAACTAAAACTACCCTGTCTTAATAAATAGGCCATTAAGGACTTTCCAATTACGACGATACGTAAACCCAAATATGGTGGTGCCCAAACTATGATAATGAAGTGCGTATGCTCAGTCATTATAATACTTTTGGGACCTCGATTTTGGTGACGCCGTTTCGGGCGAATCTTCGGGTCTGGGATGGGTTATATTTACGTCGTTGAGTCAAAGGCACATGCCAAGGTCAAAAGGTCATATGGGACTTTAAGTACAAACCGTGATGGCAGCCAACTGCGAACCGAGGACCAACGATGTATTTTACTAATTTGAGGCATTAATCATGCTGCCCATGATTACCAATTTGCATATCTGTTCAAGATTTTGAAATTTTGAACATGTTTGTGGAGGAAAGTCTTTCTAAATTAACATTTTTTAAATGTGCATAAAGGGTTAATGGTTTGTTGAGATTTGAACAGAAATCTTTTGTTAACTGCATGAGTACTAGCTTTTGATTGGTTCATATGGAGCACATGTGATTGTTTTTTAGGCCATATCAAAACACCGTAGTAGAATGGTTATAGTTTGCTGAGGAGAGCTAGAACTTTTGAAGATGGCATTTCAACTGGTTAATGAAGTGAATGTATGATGGAATTAGCCAATCAAAATGCGTGTAACCAAAAGCAGGTAGGTTGAGTGGGATGGGTAATAACTGAAATGATTGGTAGATAAAAAATTATAGTTCTGTTGCTATTAACCGGTCAATCAATCCAGTGGTGTTGCTTTATTTGTGCAATGGTCATCTATGTGGCAGTACACACAGAGCGGGTCATGTTAGGAGGTCTGTGTCATGGATACACATGGCGCCGGTTCAGCTTACTCAGCAGCTGAATAAATATGGACACACCACCTAGCCATTACAAATTGACTGTGGTTACGCTAAGAAGAAGACCAGAAGTATTAGATGGGAATTAGGGTTTTTTGGGTACTTAATTCCCAGAATTTAGGTTACAGAATAGGGGGGGGCTAAATATAGAGAAAGGAAACTGGACAAGATCAATTGGCTATTTAATCTATCACAGCATATGTCCTGTACATGCACCACACTATTTTGTTGATTTGAGGTTCCCACTAATTAAAGCAAATGTGTACTTTGTCAAGCTTTTATACCAAATTCCCCAGATATTATTATCAAAACATTTTTACTGGTTGGAAGGTTGGAATCTTTTGCGTTGACAAATATGTATCAAAATATCATTTGAGTTTTCTACTTAAAATAATAGTGTAGAGTGAAATAATTTGGTTATTTTTGAGGAGATAAGCATCCCAGTTCATTGACTGCCGTCTAGTAACCTAGAAGGATAGAGAAGTGTACTCATGGGAATTGTTTATGACTTGTGCACTGATTGTGTTCTGATAATACAGGCCTTTAGGCTATGCAATTTTGGCTTGGGATTTCCCCTCCCTTTGTTCCAGTGGGAGCTATCTAACACTTGGAACCTACATGTATATTCCAGGCTGTATATGCTATAAAGTACCTATTAAAAATTTGGTATCAGCACAAGACTGCACCATTCTGAGCTATAGAAAAGGGAACAAAATCCAAAGTTGTGTGAACAATGGAGGTCTGTACTACTTCCTCTTCACTCTAGTTGGGTGTATTCTGAGGTTTGAACTTAAGTTTTTTAAAGCCACATCCGTCATTTTTTTTAAAATTAAGATGCGATTTTATATCTAATTGCTAGGTTTAGGTCATGTCAACACCTTACATTACTGTTCTTGGTGAAAACTCATACACTTAGCATTTTTATTTGTGAACAAAGCATAAAAAATCATCATTACTTGACAAATACGGGTGTGTTACGCTTAGCCACTTACGGGGTCTTTACTACACTAATTTCCATACAACAGTGGAAAAAAATGGACCTGAAAATATGGGGCACGATTTGTTTACATTTGTGAAGAAATCGCTGTTAGTGGCTTTTAAAGGAAACAGGGAGATTTGAGAAAGAAGAATTCCAATTTCTTTGAATTTGCACTTGATGGGTTGTTTTAGGAAACACCTCCCAAGAAAGGTTTCAAAGGGTTCTTGAGGCCAACATAGGAAGGAAACCAAAACTATATGTTTGAACTTACTTGCTGTACTACTGTCCTATAGGCCCCAGACGGTGTTTCACTCAATCCCAGAATGTGTATAGCAATGTTCCTTATACTGTTACTGTCAAAGATATGTCAGTACTTGGGGATTAAAAGGGTTCAAAAGTTTTAAGAACACAAAGATTATGTATATCATGCTAAAAATCCCCAAGTACTAATAATGCTTTATGGGCTGAAGAGTGGTGAAGTCCAGGTTTTAATGGTTTTAGGTAAGATAGGATTTTTATGGGATTACATGACCGACCCATTGAGGTGAAATTCCCAAAACTGGTTATGCATTGTGGGATTGACTCAAAAATACCCTCTGATTGTGCCCCCATGCTAGAGAAGCATGCTTGATTTGTCGTGACGACAGAAAATTATAGAAACGGCATTTTCGGCTTATTCCAATTAGTGTGATTTATACTTTGGCAAAGCAAATTTTAAGCAAAAATTAAAAAAAAAAAAAAAAAAAAAAAAAAAAAAAAAAAAAAAAAAAAAAAAAAAAAAAATGTCTTTTTTTGTGTCCATTTAATTTTATAAAAGTTGAGGACTCTTTTAAGTATAGTGGTGTGACTAATAGTTAATTGGATGTTCAACCAATTTTTTTTGGTATTTCGTTGGTAAACAGACCAGAAGAAATTACAAACTGTGCCTAGGGGGGCCTGTATAAAGACGCTTGCTCATAACATCAAAATGAAGGGACCATCTGAATCTTGGGAATTAAACCTTTTGTAAGGATATTAACAAAATTCAATATTTCTCCACAAAAATGTGAAAACTACACTGTAATATTTTCGTTTTAGATGACACTTAAGGGGAAAATTATTATTCCATTCGGCTCTAATTGTGTGAGCTCTTCTTTGATTTAGATTAATACTATTCATGATCCTTTGTTATCTAGTGGAGTATCTTTAATGTGCATAAATTAATATTCATTATCCTTTGACAGAATAAAGCGCAAACAAAGGATAACGTTAAGAGGAATGAAATTTCGCCCTGGCGTATTAATTGGTGCAAAAGAATAGCGAATTTCCCCCAAACCCACACATAAGCTTTATTAATTATTGCTTAAATAAGTACATTATAGCAAAACATGATACTTCTTCCAAATTGTCTTTAATAACTTGTTAAAGGTGCTGATATGAGAGCCTGGCACTTGACACATATGCCCCATGACGACAGTACCAGTGGGAAAACAAGATTAGGGTTTTGATGGTAAAAGCAATAATGATATATTTGCAAGGCCCTATTCAATACTGTGCTAATATGATAGTTACAATTAAAACAGTGTTTTTTTTTTTTTGTTATATCTGGGAAAGGAAACAGATTTGAGGAATCAACTTTTAGGATGAAATGAGAAAAAACAGCCTTTCAATCTGTACCAAAAATTGATATAATTCCAGGTAAATCAGGAGGGTCCCCAAAGATTGATCAGACAACGCACCGTATTACAATAAGTTACGGGGACAATACTGATTTCATTATAGCAAAAAAAAAAAAATGGTACAGAAACAACACAAGACAGGTTAAAATTTTCCAATTAAATCTTTAAATTTAATTGGTAATTGTCATCTTGTGGGATATCCGTAATAAGCCCCATGATGACGTCCCGACTAAGTCTTCTATGGTGAAACCTTAGGGAAGATGAGGTAAACAAACTTCTTCTGGCTGCAAGATACTGTCCCATTGTGATGTGGACTGAAGGTGGTGTGGAGGTGTAGTAGTGGAGATAGTATACAATGCCGGTAGTGAGGATGATGGTGATGGCACCAGTAGCAGTAGTGAGGGTGAGGGTGGTGATGCACAGTAGCAGTAGTGATGGTGGAGGGTGGTGATGGGCTCCAGTAGCAGTAGTGATGGGGGGTGGTGATGGAACATAGCAAGTAGTGATGGTGAGGTGGTGAGGGCACCAGTAGCAGTAGTGTGGTGAGAAGTGTGATGTCACCAGTTAGCAGGGGTGAGGGTGGTGATGGCAACCATTAGCAGTAGGATTGTGGTGATGGCAATAGTAGCAGTAGTGGTGGTGAGTGTGGTGATGCGCCCAGTAGCTAGCAGTATGATGGTGAGGGGGGTGATGGCACCAGTAGCAGTAGTGATGGTGATGGTGAGGGTGGTTTGATGATGGCACAAGTCAGATAGCAGTGAGTGATAGTGATGGTGGTATGGCACAGTAGCAGTTTAGTGATGGATGGAGGGTGGTATGTCACCAGTAGAGGGGTGAGGGTGGGGATGGCACCCTTAGCAGTTTAGAGATTGGGTGATGGCAATAGTAGCAAGTAGTATGTGCGAGGGTTGTTGGTGATGGCACCAGTACAGTATGTAGTTGAGGGAGTGTAGTGAGGGTGGTGAGGGTACCAGTAGCAGTGTGATGGTGAGTTGGTGATGGTACAGTAGCAGTAGTTGATGGTAGCACATGTGGTTGTGGCAAAATTGGGAGATGTGTGGTTTATTGAACAGGACGCATCTTCATTTCGGATCCCTTCAGGGTATAATCGGTGCTTGGCCAGCCTTTCCTGACATTGTTTCAGGATGCCAAGTCCCTGGTGTGTTGGGCCTGGGGTAGGGACCATTCAGGTTGAGTGAAGACAGCCAGTAGTACCAACAGGCACCTTGCAATCGTTGTGCACAGTTAGTTACGCCAGTGCTCATGATCTCTGTCTTTAGTAGTAAAGGCTCTATTATTATTCCTTCTTGTCAGAGAGTCTTGTGCAGTTCCATGGTATGCTCCAACAGAGAGAGTATAATGTGATGCTGCATCACCTACTCGAAAGGATTCATACTCAACATAAGCCGTGCTGCCATCAAATGCCTCCAAATGAATATGCAGTGTCCAGCTTCTGGTCCGAGTCAAATGATGTATGTGTCGTAAGCCCATCCATGATTCACCGTCAGCACTGCCAAAACCTTGCTCATAATCATCCCAACCTCTGTAGAAATCAACAGAGCCGTTGAACCGTCGCTGGAAGATGGTCCAATTTCCACCATCAGTATCCATATCACAGTATACACGAATAGAATCTTGTCCATTCTGAAGTGTGATGGTGTAAACCTGGCTGATGTTACAGCCCAGTGCAGCGATATCTGAGCAATCCCTGGGAACATTTTCCTGCAGATAACCTTGGTTGCAATAATTCTGGGATGGCTCAACAGAGGTGGTTGCATAGAGCACAGAGGTGGAATGACCAGTCATGGCTGGTTGAACAGTGGTTGCATATTGAATATTAGTAGTAGTATAATCCCTAGTGGTAGCTTGCATCAGTGGATTAGAACAAGCACAGTTTTCCCATTTGCATTCTGGACATCAAGTTGCCCAACCATATGAGTCAAAGTAGATGTCATGTTGTTAAGTTGTTGGGTTTGAATATGCAGTAGGTTGGCTATTTGATTGAAGGTGCTTGCCATTTGACTTTGAGTGGTTGCAATCTGAAAAAAAAAAAAAAAAAAAAATGGTCCAATTTCCACCATCAGTATCCATATCACAGTATACACGAATAGAATCTTGTCCATTCTGAAGTGTGATGGTGTAAACCTGGCTGATGTTACAGCCCAGTGCAGCGATATCTGAGCAATCTCTGGGAACATTTTCCTGCAGATAACCTTGGTTGCAATAATTCTGGGATGGCTCAACAGAGGTGGTTGCATAGAGCACAGAGGTGGAATGACCAGTCATGGCTGGTTGAACAGTGGTTGCATATGGAATATTAGTAGTAGTAAAATCCCTACTTTGAGATTGCTGAGCAGTGGTAGCTTGCATCAGGGCCATGTGAGTCAAAGTAGATGAAATGTTGTCAAGTTGTTGGGTTTGCATTTGCAGTAGACTGGCAATTTGGTTTAAGGCATCTGCCATCTGAATCTGAGCATTTGCCATTTGAGTTTGAGTGCCTGCAATCTGAGCGAGGGTGTCCTCCATTCCATTAACAGCATTCTGGGTCTGGTTGTGGTTTTCTTGTTGGATATGCAGTAAGGCTACCACCTGATCTTGATTTTCCTGTTGACTCTGTAAAATCCTTTCAAACATTGGCAGGTGAGGAAGGAAATGGGACATAGTAGCAGAAGAATCAGTGACATTTTCCAACAAAGTGATGATCTCAGGAAGCCTTGTTGCTATGGCTGCGAGTTGGCAGTTGATGCCATCTGGTGTAATTAAGGTGATAGAGAAGAGGAACACACACTTCATGGCCACAGCCATCATGATGTTGTAGACTTTGATCGTAAACTTTGTGTAACTTAAATGAAGCCGTAACGGTGGAGTAATTGAACTGCCTGAATATATGTGGTGCTAAATATAAAGTACTAGCTGCACATTTGAAAACACCCATATATTACAGGCCTTTGGATGTATTCCAGTTCAAATAGAATCAAAAGTATGGTGCATTTCCTTAACTTCTCCATTATTAGATACAAGTTTCATTCTGTTACTAGGATATACTCTATGGTTGGTATTCTGAAAGGAAGTCTAACTTTAGACCTGGGTTTAAACTAGGGTTAGTCCTACAAGAGCGGTCCTTTTTCATTTTGAAATACTGTGAAAGTTATATTTAATGGGTAAGAAAATTCCTCTTGGATGGGCCAGTCTGGCCCATCTATGAGGAATTTCTCACCTGTTATACAGCACCTTTTTAGAGTATGTTGGAAGGAAAAAAGGTCTACTCTTGTAGGACTAACTGTGGTTTAAACCCAGGTCTAAAGTTAGTCCCCCTTTCAGAATACCAGCCTATATGATATGGGACTTTCCCCTTATGATTCCCCTTTTGCGGAACTTGGGCCTTACATGAGAACCATAATGTGTTTCAGGTGTTGTAAGAGAAACTTTAGGGAAATTGGAAAACCACATTAGCATATGCCAAGGTACACTTTTCCTGTTTTGATAACAATGTTGGGTGTGAAACTTAGCCAGCTGGCCCCAATTGGCCAAGTGGCCTGTAAATAAAAAACAAAAGTTGTTCATGCAGTGCCCGTGGGAACTTAAGTATGGGCAATTAGGAATAAAAATAAACCATTTATGCAATTAAAGGGGTCACCATCAGTGATTTTGCTAAAAACAGAAAATGAAAAAATCATCAAAAATAAAAGTTTTGAAGTGTGTAACCAAGTATGGGTATCCTAACAGGTTATTCCTGAAGGACCAAAACGATATGTTTATGTCATTACTGTCTGTACGACACTTACTATAATCACGTAACTGAATGGAGATCATATCTTGGAATACTGTTGTTTTCTCCCTTTCTATCAAATTTTCAGGTGGAAATATGTTCTTAGGAGAATGCTACAAAACCTATGGTGCACTTTTATTTCTTTTTGCAAATTCAGATATTTTGACTCTTTTGGCCAGATCACTGATAGTGCCTTAAAAGAGCAAATTTGGCACTTTTAAGATTGATTTGGGGAAATATATATTTATGTTTCTTGAGGATGAATGATCATTAAGGTATTGTGCTTGAGTTAGCTTCAAGTTGTTACTGTAATTATCCAATGTAACACAAGCTGACAAGTCGATATTTGCAAGAAATTCCTATGACAATGCCTTAGCTAGGTTTTACTTTTTATATGCACAGTAAGATCTCAAGCTTACCCCTGGCATTGGGATTGTTCTCTTATAAACCTCCTTAAAGGTACTGTTATATGGGCCTCCTTTTTCTGATCAAAATATTATTTCTCTTTAAAAGCATTTCTATTTTTATAACATATTCAATTTATAAATTATTTTGTTTTATTATAAAAGAAGAGAAAGGGGAATATCCTAGTTTGTTTTGCTAAGTGCACCTGTTAGATTGCACAATAGCGGGAAGTGGGGAATTCCCCAAGGATGCTAAGATTTAGAAGCTTTTTGTTTAGCTTTTGAGATCAAACATTGACGATCAGGGAATTCCCCCACACAGTTATATATGGAAAGTGATGTGATTCAGGTTATGTTTATGCATGATGCGGTTGTAATCTAGTTTTAGACTGGGAACTTTGTGAAGTCAGTATATATTTGAGATCTGAGTTAAGTCTTTATTGCCGTCAGCAGTTGCAATCATCTATGCATTATGGTTATACTAGTTTTTTATATCACAATAATGGTAGATTTGAGCTCCACACAGTGCAGGATTTGTGCTAC
This sequence comes from Ophioderma brevispina, assembly GCA_023653785.1. NCBI lineage: Eukaryota > Metazoa > Echinodermata > Ophiuroidea > Amphilepidida > Ophiodermatidae > Ophioderma > Ophioderma brevispina. The sequence continues at coordinate 13,966 of JAMKCH010032975.1, forward strand.
TTTCTTGGTTGCTTGCTTTTTTTGATCTCAAAAGCATAACAAGGTTACTGTTTATGCAATGATGCTATTGGTAATTCTATTTTTTAGACTGGAAGCCTTGTGAAGTCAGTATAAATTTTGAGATCTGAGTTAAGTCTCGCCGTCAGCAGTTTCAATCAGCTATGCAGTATGGTTAAAGCTAGTTTATCTACAATAATGGTAGATTTGAGCTCCACCCACGTGCCCCGATTTTTATCTTTGAATTCATTGAGCAGAGTCCTGTATTATTCTGCTGTCTCCTTTGAAGCCGAAAGTTCTTGGAATCAAAATAGGAATTCCAAATTGTGGACAGATAGAAATCGTGGTGATTATATCTTGACTGATATACTGTGGAATATTTTCGTCGAGGGACTTAATTTAACCTTGTCGTCTTGAACCATGCTGGACAAAAGTTATCTTCACAGGACTGAGAAGATTCCAATGGAATATACTACCTGAAAAGTTAAATTATTTGAACTTTGCATACTACTATCATTTTGGAGTCTTCGCTGTGACGACATCTCATCTTGAACTGCTACGCCTTCAACATAGGATACTAGACTCTTTATAAGTATAATATCTTAATTGTGGTAATTATATGTAATTTTGTTTGGAGCATACCAAATTCCTTGAACCAAATCAGTAAAGATCATTAAAACTGTTTTATTATATTAATTTAGTCTTTGTGCACAGGCTCCTTCTTGGGTGTTTGAAAGGTATTTCTGCCTGACCTGAGACGTCTTACGAACGTCATACAGAATACAAATCATTCATTATTGTTTTTGTAATTAATTGAACATGGGCAGGAGATGAATACTTAAAAAAAAAAACCAATAACAGCACTTTGTTTTGAAGACCATCTCCAATTTTCAAGTAGTGAAGTTTATGCCCAGATTTGCTGGACTTGTCTATTGCCCCCCGACAGAGAAATGAGAAATAGGGACTAACTCAAAATTCAGTGCAGTTCAATCCCCTGAGGAGAGAGTTTATTCCAACTCATTATGACAAGCGATAGAATGCATGTACATATAGCATGAGGAGCTGAAAAGTTCTATCCTCCTCCTACCTTGTAAAAGTCATATACTAGGATTGATGCAATTTTGCGTATTTACGCACATGAGACATAGCAAGGAAATTCCGTAGCCCCCCGGGTAACCGTGCCCTGGAGGTGTACAAATATTGGCAATAGCTGTTCGATTTGTCATATAATAGGATTAGAAGCATATTTTTGTTTGAACATACAAGGAAAATTCGTAGCCCCCCTGGGTAACCGTGCCCTATAGGTGAACAATATTAGCAATACATGTTCAGCAGCCTGCTGGGAAATCCCGAGGCCTGCCGTAACCTGCCCTAGACTCAATTTTATTTTTATGAAATTCAAAGCTGGAATTGAATTTAGCTTGTGATGCAATCATG
>JAMKCH010032976.1:0-16807 GCA_023653785.1 Ophioderma brevispina
GAATGAAGGGTCGCCTAGCGATTTTGGACGCCGCAATTAACGATTTTGGTTATTTCTTTTTTTAAAAAAAAAAAAAAAGCAACACCACCACCAAAAGGAAGGCTAAAAGGGGAACAATGAAGTTACAAAAAATATCGGAGCGCTATTGAACTCTCATGCATTTTTGAAAGAAAGCCGGACATATCGGAGCGCTATTGAACTCTCATACCTATTTTAAAGCGTATCCTTCATTTTGTTGAACAATTTCTTCAACCTTTTTTTATATACTACTTATTTTCCACAACGGCGAACAGCAATCTTCAAATATATCATGTGGCCCTCTTAGACATGGCGGCCATCTTTGAAAAAAAAAAAAAATTCCAAATAATAAAGGCCCCTTTTTAACCTTATTTGGGTCAATTTTAAGCCCTTTTCACCCTTTCTGGCGTCAAATTTGACCCAGATCCCAACATTCCATTTCTTCAGGAATCTTCTGCTATAGAGTGGGGGAAATGAAATACCATTGTTTAAGATTGAATAAATACATCACCATTCTAATGATTTTTACCTCATTTGGGTCATTTGACCTCCTTTTGGCCCTTTCTTGGGTCAAAAATAACCTCATATTTGTCCAACATTCAAATTCTTCTTGAATCTACAAGCTATATAGTGGGGAAAATTAAATGCCTATTTAACATTAAAGACACTATCAGTGATTTGAACAATACGTGAATTTTGCAGGAATAGGGCTTCCTCAAAGTGAAGGATAACGTCCTGGAGAATTTCTCATAAGTTTACTTTTTCCAGCTGTAGAAGTGAAAGAAAAAGGAAGAAAACGGCAGGTGTTCCAAGATACGATTCTCCATATCAATTACGTGTTGTGAGTAAGTGTCCGTTCGGACAGTAATGACAAAATCTCCGATTCTGTCCTTATTAGGTGGCTCTTGGTCTTTATTCAATTTGCAGGGTATGTTAGGAATACCCCGTACCTTGTACGTACATGCTAAATCTGATTTTTTGATGATTTTTTTTCGATTGCCTGAGTTAGGCTAAGCCACTGATAGTGTCTTTAATATTAAGTGTGGAATCACCATTCTACGATGATTTTTACCTTATTTGGGTCAATTTTGACCCCTTTTGGTCCTTTCTGGGGTCAAAAATAACCCGATTTCCAACAATTCAAATTCTTTCTGAATTATACAGCTATATAGTGCGGAAAATTAAATATATTACATTAATATGAGTTGGAATCACCATTCTACCGCTATGATTTTTTTAAAACCTAATTTGGGTCAATTTTGACCTTTTTTGGTCCCATAAAAAAAATTTGCACCAGCTCTGATTTCTCTACGTCCACCCAGGTAATGATCCCCACATATGTACCGAACATGTGGTAGCAATGAAATTTTTTTCTACTCTTCTCTTGTTTTCCACCTACCCCGTGGTGACCAAAACTGGTCCGGGCTGACGTACTGTCCAAGAATGATGTCACGAAGAAGATGTCACAGAGAAGATGTCACATATTCTCTGATCTTTCCAAATGGATACCTTATCCGAGAGCAACTTATTCAAATAGAACACCCTATCCGATCCAACGGGATTTAACATGATTTTTACTCCCTAAAAATATCGGGGGTCAACCGGATGTGCGGCAGAACCTGCTGGCACCGAAAGACCCTGGGCCCCTTTTTAACCTTCACTGAAAGACCCCCCTTGTTTTAACTTTTCGACTCCCCTTTTTTCTCTTAGTTATGCTCCCATTTTTATCAATGTCCCTGAATGACCCCTTAACACTGCAAAAACTGGGTGTTAAAATTTAACACCAAGTCGGTCCAAACGTGTTTGGGTGTTAAGTTTCTGGTGTTGAAAGTTAGGATTAACACCACTGCTCGTTGTTGCTGCAAATTTAATTTATGGGATGTTGGTCTTCTGTTTATGACTTGTTAGAGGCAAGAAGTTACAAAATACAAAATCAAGCTTTCCTATTAAAATATCACACGTTACAACTATAAATGTTAACACCAAAGTTTGGTGTTTATTAACACCGGAGGGAGTGGTCCCATATGGCTCCAGGAGAGTGTTAAATTACAAACACCAGTAGTTGTCAATTTGACACCTGGTAGTGTTAAAAATTATTAACAAACAACATTAATTTGGGTGTAAAATTAACACCAAGCAGTGATTGTAGCATACATTGTACACCAAATTTGTGTGTTAATATAACACTCACATGTGTAATCTAACACCAGTGTGTGTGGTCCCGTATTGACCTCCATGTAATTGGTTAAATTAACAACCCATGGTGTTAAAGTTAACACTAACACTTCCATTTTTGCAGTGTATTTCAATTTCAAGTGCTCTCACACATTCCAAACAGCCCCTCTTGTTCACTGTGGAACTTCAGCATAATGTGCCCTCACTGAATGACCCCTTTTTGTGAGAGGCTCAGTGATTGACCCCAGTTTTGCATCCGCTCCTCCTCACCAAATGACCCCCTTTTTTGTTTCCTTAAGCAATAGAGCACATTTTTTGAAGGGCGCCCCCAATTTTCAAAAATTTGGAGATTTTTTACAAACGGTTTGCATTGGTACTGACTAAATACTATACCTGTGAATGGTTAAGTCTCGAAAATTCATGTGTCACAAACGAAGGAATTTTGTATAAATAATTTTATTATCGGGGATGCCCGATAATATCAGGCTGCTGGAACACGCCTTCCAAGTGCAATGGCCGGGGAAATTGCGCTATGTACATCTACGCTCATCCATTTATTTGTTTAATAGTTCGGGGGCAAATCAAGTTAGAGGTTTATTTTCTCGAGGTTGCGATACTATTTCATCATGGACGTACATAAACGTAGCATTTCCAGCCCTGCCGTTACGTCCAATCTGGGATCCAATTCTCATTACAAAATTCGCTTATTTTGTGATAAATATCGCATTTTTAGCATTCTCGTGTCGCAGGTTAGTTTCCTAGACATTACCAACATAACTGTGCAAAAAATAGTCAATTTTGAAAATTGGGGGCGCTTCTTCAAAAAATGCGCCAAATTGCTTTAAAAGTTCGCTCACAGCAGCTAATATCCACTACGTGTGAAAGTTCCCCAATCCGCACATCCCGTACTCATATAGTGGCCCTATGAGTGCCCCCCCCCCCCCGGGATTTTAACACTCATTTTGTAACTAGGGCCCTATTTTATATTGTACTTTTATATTCTGTTTTTTAGCAAGCTATTAAACACAAATCATCAATCTAACGGAAATCATGCTGATTTTATACTCAACCTGAAACTGAAAAGTAAAACTTGATACCCTATGTGAGACTGGGGGCAGACTGACAGATTAGGTTGAATTTGATAACCCTAATCCTTTTTTTTTTCCAGCCTGCACGAATGTGTCATGGAGGCACATACTAGTCCAAATTATGTGTGTCCGTCCGTAGCCGATATACTTCGGTTTTAACCCGTTTTTAAAATGCCCTTCTGGCTAAACGCATGCCCGAGTTACTTCTTGATAGGAATATGAGTAAGAGGTGCCACCATTCATGTGTAGCGGCTTTTGGCTGCATTATTTGCATATTTATGATTTTTAATTAGCTATTTGCATATTTTTTTTCAGACTTTTCTCACCAAATACGTCATTTTTTTTCGCATAGAAAGTCCAAAATATGCAGATCATGACAACATTAACTAACTGCCTCACACTGTTTGAGTAAACAGGTCGGGGTCCAATGTTGTGGTTTCATTCACAAATTTTTTGATTACAAACTCTGTATAGGCCTATATGCTTTTGGCTGCATTAATTTGCATATTCATGAATTTTAATTATAGCTTCTTTGCATCTTTTTCAGACCTTTCGTTAACCCTTTTTTTAAACTGCTCTGCTGGCTACACATGTATGCCCGATTTTTTCTTATTATCATGTTTTGAGGAGTCCAAGTGGTGCATGAAAAATATCGGATGCAAAACATGATAATGGATAAAATTGAATGATTTTATACGCCCAATATTAATTGGTCGCGCTATGAGTTTTAAAGTGACAGGAGAGATTTTTTTTAGGATACGAATTTCTCTCAAATTTCACTGGATCGGTTGTAGGACCACCTACCGAGAACGTTTCGAAGGTATTTTGGGACAAACAGTGCAAAAAAAAAACCGCAAAGTCTGGTTTTGAACTTGCCCTTTTGCGACTCGTTCCCCAAAGAAAACCTGCTTGACGTTCCTCCTGTCGTGCACGACCGAAACTACTAAATCATCATCTATTACATTAAAGACGGCGTATTCGGCTATTCCTTCAGGTGGTGGGTGATCTATACATGGTAAGCATATCCCCCAAATATATGAAAAACCGGGTTTCGAGAAAAATTGGGGGCGGCTGTTCTTTCTGGAAAATTCCTCATGTCTCTTCAAATATTGGGCTCGACTGGCGTCTCGCCACTCATAGCTCGACCAATTGAGCTAACCCTAGGCTTACCAAGCTTTTTTTTGTAACACGGTTTACCAAGGGGGGTTGTTACCAACCACCCTCTCGAGAATTGGGGGTAAAAGAAGCACCCAATGCTTATGATTTTGATACCAATGTATAGCAATGGTCCCCCTCTCATTTCCATTGATACCAAAATAAGTACCAACATAATACTAGTATGGCGTCAACATGACGTCAATCAAGTCCGCGAGTCGCAAAATGGCATTTCTATCTACCGAAAAATGCGAAAATCCAATTTTGCAATTTAAAAATCGGGCAGGAATATCGGAGTTTCATGCGGTTTTCAGCTCTAAATGATGGCATTTGGAATAGTTTTACATAAACATAGTTTTGGAGCCATACTGTGTCATAATATGTCAAAAAATACACCATAAAATATCCTATGGGTGGAAACACCCCCCCCCCCTTTGACTTTGAACGGCATACCCTAACCCCGTGAAGGTGCTACATTCACATTTACCTAGAAGCTTCTTACGAAAGCTTTTTAGCCCCTTTTAGCTCACCGGAGCGAAGTTCACCCCCCCCCCCTTTGGTAAGATGAGGGTTAATCGATCCAATTTTATATCGAACTTGGTAGGTGGTAAAGCGAGGTATGTGAGTTTTGGCTGCTTTATTTGCATGATTATTTGCATATTTTTCAGACATTTTGGTTAAAGCTTTGGCAGGTTAAAGGGATTAGCAGCGATTTGCCAATCCAAAGCATCGAAAAAATCATCAAAATTCATATTTTTTATATGTTTGTACTTCTCGTGGGCATGGGGATATGCCACATAGCCTGCAAGTGGGTTTATGCTTGAAATGTAAGTGGTATTAAAGGCAAGGCAGTACTTTTTATCTGATTCCGTCACTTCTATACGTGCGTATCAAATTCCGACTTGAGATCAAACAAGATGAGTCCTTAAAAAGGACATCTTCTGTATTTGAAGTGCACAAACTTGTGAAATGAAACAACAAATATGAGTTTGGCCAACACAATTTTAGTTTGAAATTTTGTCATAATTACATAGCATCAGCTTAAATGCAGGAATTAGTATTGTAATGAATGTAATGCCAGGCATGCATCAATCATAATGGTCAACCTTTTAGTGAAGTTAAGTAAATGACACTCAGCTTTGTGCTACTTCTTTTGGTACATCTGGTATTATATTGAAGTAGAAATCACATATGCAATGAACACCAAGCTACAGTTTACATGGTTTATCATGATTACCCTTTTAAACGGAACTTCTTGTCCAATGCAACCTAATCACTATTTGTAGAAATATCTGTCATACATTGCTGTACACAAGTTGTGCCTGTTTACCACACATGAAATATTAGTTTGCTTAATGAATTAGTCTGTGCTATCAGTGTTAAAATATACATGCAAACAATGTAACTGTTTACCACAATTGCATATATAACATTGGGAAGGCATTTGTTTAGATTATAAATTGGTCTATAGAAGTCATTCCACAGTGGAATTTGTCCAACAATCTGACTCAGCCAATGCAGAAAAACTGTTACATACTGGTAGTCTACAAAGCTTGGGGAGAACTAGTCTCATTTCAGAGTTTCAGACCCAATATCATGAATATAGTGCAAGTAGGGTCAGTAACTTGCTATCACTGACAATGGTCATGGTAATAGAAGACTCGTACACTCAAGCCCAAGTACAAGTCACAGCTGATGGTGTAAACTATTTGTGTGTGTGTGCACACACACAGAACTTTGTACCCACTGCATGAGGTGTTGGGTCAATTTCAGGAGTAATCTTCTTGGCAGAAGAACAGGGCCTTTCCTGGTGAATATCCATATTTTCAGAGAGACCAATGAGCAACCGTGATCAATAAGTTTTACCCAAACCAAACATTATTGAAAGATTCTGTCATATTTTTACTGAAACATCCATTTTATTACATCGGTATATACACATTTTAATGAGGAAGGTGGGAATTTGTGGAGGGTGACAGTTGGGGTGTTGGGGAGGGGGTCAAAGTGGGATGTTGGGAGGGAACCGTGGGGAGGAAGGTGGGGAGGAAGTGGTGGGGACAGGGGGTTGTTTGGGAGGGGAAGGTGGGAGGAGAGAGAGAGGAAGGTGGGATGTTGTGGAGAGGAGAAAGGGAGATTTGGGACGGGGGAAGGCCGGGGTGTTGGGGAGGAGCCAGGTGGGGGTTGGGAGGTGAGATGACAGAGGGAGAGATGGAGAAGGTGGGATGTTGGTGAGAGGGGGTAAGGTGGACGTGGGAGAGACATCCCACTCGCCCTCTCCCAACATATTTAATTTTGACCTATGCCCACCTACAAATCACAATTGAGTCAAAATGCATGTTTTTTGGCAAATATTCCATGCACTTTGGACAAAAATTAAAAAATGGCAAGTTTTGCATTTTAAGCAATACTTTACTCAAGGAAAAAATATGCTTAGCATGTGTCTCAGAGCATTTCCGGTGTGTGTGGTGGGTGGGTTCCTCGACCAATATAGATAAAGGTGTGCGTTCTCTAGGTTAAATATCGGACACATGCAAAAGTAACCAATTGTACAATTAGGAAAACCATTTATAAAGTTGCTTCGGAAATTGGTGATCTTCAAATAGGGGCTTTAAATCCGCACCATTTTTTAAGTAATCTTGACAAAAATCGACCTAGTTCATAGTAAAACTTTTCGAAAATCAACCATTTTCATCATGATTTTACCGAAAACCGAAAATTGGACCCATTTTGAGAGTAATTATGACCAAAATTGAAAATGGACCCATTTATATAGTTGCATGACATCCAAACCGACCCATATATAGCATGGTTGGCGGAAAAAGGACCCCATCGTTTTTAGTAAAGCGTGGTGAAAATGCGACAATATTGGCGGCACCATGTGAACTGTTCTATATCTGTGGTACCTACACTTTTCCACTGAATACCCTCCCCCGAAAATATTCTGCAACAAACACCAGTCTATATGTGATACTGACCAAAGAGGTTCTATATAGATAGAGAGGCAAAACGTTACGTCATCTTTAGAAATACAAGCCGTCTCGGCATGTTTGCGACCACAAAAAACATAGATTACCAACAATAGAAAGCAATGGCTGCCTCCGCTTCTTCCACATACTGGTGGGTGCCGCTTTGGCATATACACTAATCGGTAGTGATACAAAGGTTAATGTAGTTTTAGTGTGGCCAGGTGTAATAATAGTTTACCTGGATCATTGTGCTCAGATACTCTTTTTTCTCATAATGCAATGCCGCTTAGGTGAAAAGATGTATTCAGTGAGGCGGTTTATTTAAATCAGACGACTGATGTGTCCATTTCATTCGTTGTGTGGGGTGGCCATGGGTAGGACCAAATGTAACCACCCAATAGCACCCAACATCCAACAACTGAATATTTTGCGGATTGTTTTTGTAATCGAATTGACATTATGTGTGTATACAAGCACCCAAACTTAATAATTATTATCCGTCAATATTCAAAATGTCAGCGCCCCAGCCGGACGACTGGTTTTTTGAATTGGTTTCACCCCCCCTTGTACTGACCTCTATACAGAGGTCAGTGTATAGTGATGGATAATTTGGCTAAACAAAACCCATGTCAGTGGTGGGGGGGGCGCTATAAGTTCTCTTTTTTCGGTAGGGGGGGGGCACAATGATTTTTTTTTTTTAATTGGGGGAAAGGTTAAATTCTGGGGGGAACACAAACTCCAATTTTGGCCAAGAATCACTAATTTTGGCAAAATTTGGTGATTTTTTTGGCCCCAAATCGCTGGATTTTTGCTAAAAAATCTCATTTTCTTTCGGCCGGGGGGGGGGGGGGGGGGAGGGGCAGAACTAGGGAGCAAGAACAAAATGGGTCCCGAGCCCCCCGTTACGCTGCCATGAACACAGTGCCACCCACCCCTCCAAAATGACTGAACATACATGCCCATTGCTCTAGTATATCTGGGTTATGTAAACACTTGTACATGTGCTATTAAAAGGAATATTTTGTGATCCACTTCCAACTTTACCTAAAAAAATTTAAGATCTTTTTAGACAGTATCATCTGAATTCACCTTAGTATTGTATGTGTGCTGAATTTGATGTACATCAGATCAATCACGTCTGTCCAAAATTGCATATCTTGTATTTTTACAAATTACAGCACAAGTGGCCTATGGGACCGTGGAAACGAGCAATTGCTCATAACAAACACCGACAAAACCGCAAGATCGGGAGCAGCTCAAATTTGGAGAATTAAGCTTTTGCTTTTCTCAAGGATATCTATGATCAGTGAATAAAACAGAAAGTACTGAAATCACGAATGCACCTTGGCAAGGTGGATCATGCTCGTGTATGGCCACCCAAAGTAGAGGAGACTGGGGCCGGTTGCAACACTTTTTTCCCCATTGATCGGAGTAACTAGACTATTTGTTAAAGGAAACCACAATGCATCCATTTTGATGGGTCGGTGTCAGCTTAGTTTGAGCGGGTTTGAGTCGTGACAGGCGTGTATTTTTGGAGCTGTGATTATTTTAAAACAGGGCGTCAAGTGTTGCAACATGCCCCAACCACGGGGGTAAGTTGCAACACTAGTGTGGGGCACAATATGCACACACTCAATAAAGAAAAGAAACACAAAGTTATACCAGTTTATGATCATAAGTTCATTCAATTAATATATGCAACACAATATCAAGATAACAATAAAGCACGCGTAAACCATTTTGAAATAGAAACCCATTTCAACTGATCTTTGTAAAGTCAAACATGCGTGCTTTGTTACTCCAAGGCATTACCTTTATCATTGAATTTGGCATGCTAAATTAGTTGTGTATATTCACAAGGCGTGCATAATTAACTGGTGTTTTATTCTCACAGTGAGCACAATAATGTTAACATAGGGCTACATTGAAGAAAATGCTAATATACAAAATTGTGGAGAATCTAATAATAACATAATATTTGATGCACTTAAGTTTTTGTTTTTTGAGATGAAATTTGTCAATCATTTTTTAAAAATTATTTAACTCTTAAAATATAAATTTTTCAGAGTCACTAATCAGTCATTTTTCGAAAGTCATTATCAGTTAATTGATTCACATCAAAACTCCTTTAAGTTCTTTACCATGAAATAACTATTTAAAACAGCTTCACATGATTTGAACAGCTGATCCCATCAGAACTTCTTAGAACAGTAAAAAAACTTTTTAAAATTGATCATTTCAAACTTTCTGAACTTGAAATTCAGTGTCTGTTTGAAATAGTCAGATCAATATCAGTCAAATCATAACTAGAGCCTATGTCTAATTTCAAGACTACGGCATAGACTATTAATGATGTAAAGGTGCAAAGAGATAATTTCACATATCAGTTCAAAGAAAAACATCAAACCCTGATTATTTAATGATGCAAGCTTTTGTCAAAGAATATCCCCATCTGAAAGGATTAAGCTGAGAAATATTTTTGGTACAAAAATGTGAAAATCTAATTTGGATAGGAGCACAATAAGAAATCAGCACTATGATATATTGAAATAAAAGCAAATAAAAATCACTTTTGTTTAACAGTTAAAGGAATTCTGTTGCCAAATTACAAGGTTAAGAAATCTTTTGAGTGTCTAAAATCACACATTACCACAGGGACGCCTCAAAATCTCTAATTGCACCTTTGAATATTCATACAGGAAATTTAAAATCTTGGTCTCTTTCAAGATTAAAACAAACCCCTAAAATCCTATTTTTATCATTGGTTAACACCTGGAAAATATAGGGGTAGTGGCCAACAAGTGGACCCCGATCATGGCAGCTATAATGTGCCCAACTACAACAATTCAGTAAGCTGACAAATCTACAACTTTAGGTGATATGGCAACCCCAAATATCAGTCATTCCTTCACCGTACGTTCTCCTCAGGCATTAAATGATATAAAAAAAGTTCATTTTTCTCAAATTTTACTTAGGTACTCAAAAAACCGTTTTTGAGCTAGTTTCACCCTGGCGAGCAGCGCCGTTTAGTTAGGCAGGTACATGCATAAAAGGGTGCAACTGAGTAATGGCAGTACTAAATGTTACACCCACCCCATAGGAATATTTGGACTAGAAGCCACATTCAGAGGGGATCGGAACTCATAGTGGTCTCATGCTTCAGTACCTCAAAAAAAATCTGTGTGGTCAACTTATGGATTCTTCTTACTAAATGGGATGCAGAGGACTAGCAATTCCAGGTAAGCATAATTTAGTGACGAGTCGCTTCGTTAATGAGAAATTTACGTTTTAAGTAGGGCCATTTGGACATAAACCATGGCAATTTAGTGGTGGTGTGCAACTGCCATACACTAACACCCTTAGTCTCTTATTGTACCGTTCGATAAAGAAAATGATCACCACTATTTCATTGAAGTTTGTGTTTTTAATTGTTATCATTTTGCACACGTCAAGCTTTATTAGGCTACTTTTAAATGAAGTCTACGGATTTATTGGGGACCAAAACTTTGAAAAGACTAAATTTCATTAGCTAGGGCCTAATAAGTTTAGTCCCCTATTTCTTAGGGATTAATGAGTCTCCAACGCGCTTCAAACGTATAAATGATAGTTTTTATTTGCCATTTGAACTAAAATCCAGACAAAAATATTAAGGACCTTTATTGATTGGACACATAAAATTAGAGGACAGACCTAATTTTCCGTCTCTGCAACATGCTGTATGGCATACAATCAGTGATTTATAGTCAAGTGTAGATAGCATGTGGACAATGAAATGAAGCTTTTTATAAATGTTGTGTAGGAGATGAAGACATAGAGAATCTAGGGCATATATGGGGGATTCTTGTAATTCAGAAAATGATTAGAATCACTCGGGAAATCTATCATGTGAAATCCTGAGAAACTTAGAAAATCTGCGATTTCCAGTATTTTTTACCTCAGAATGATGGAAGCATATACCCTCCCCAAAAAAAACCATCTGATTACCAAAGTATAATTCCACCTTCTAGGTACCAGATTCCTTCCAACCTGCATAGGCCTGTATGGAAGGGCAGGCCTTAATCCAACATAGGGAACATATTATGGACCATTTTTTATTTTTCATTGCTGTTCAGGCCCCAGGAATATTGTGGTATGATTTTGTCTTAAGGTAGCTATTGGTACAACACTGGGGAAAAGAGGCACTGATACAGCGCGTTACTAACACTATGACGTACACCAAAATGTATGAGGCTATTTGTAGGGGTAGCTTAAGTGAGATAGGGGGTGCAAAATTGAAAAGTCGTCCATGTGGTGTGAATTGAATACAAATTGTTTGTATGGATCACAAGGAATAAAAAAAAGTTAGTTTGTGTTATCTCTGACTAACCTTATCACGGCCGTACGCAGGATGTGATTTTGGGGATGCGGTACTTCGAAAAAGTGGCCTTTATTCTGAAAAAAGTGGACCGTTTTTGGTTTAAAAAATGGACTAAACCCCCTACAATGGTCCTTTTTTCGGACTTTTTGCATTTCACCACCAAAAAGTGGACTTCTTGTCAGATTTCTCACATTGGGCGAGCTTTTGTCAAAAAAATTCATCAAAAAGGGCACCCCCACCCCCCTGCGTACGAGCCTGAACCTTATTATATGAGTTATAAGCTGAACCTGTTATTATAGTCGAGGTTAAAATTTGTATAAGGGGTCAAATATTAAAAAACACACTTCATTTCAGTGGAATATGGTCTCATATTGTTTGCCCCAATGTTATCAATTACAAATTTAAATCCTGTTTATACCTTAAATCTGAAATCAATACAACATGCAATAAATCAGGGCAATACAACAAAAGGTTTTTCGTATTTAATGTTTATTTACATGATAAATGTCTTATCTGGTATCTATACAAGCCCTTTTAGTATATTGCAGGAAATTACTCTTCAAATTTATTGTTCATTTCACATAATAACACGAGTACATATATTTTTCTCAGCCAATTAAAGGTGATTGTTCGATTTAGGCAATGTGTTCTCTTCTTGATATGAGAGCCTGCACTTGCACATACACCCATCAAGTACCATGGGAAACAAACTGACTTTTTTGATGCTAGAGCAATATGCGCATTGTAAAGACCCTATAAATACTGTGCTAATATTGAGGGGGATAACCATAAACTGGCGGCAATGATAAAAATACAGCTTTCACCTGGTATCAAATGATACGATATAATTCGGGAAAATCAGGGGGTCCCAAAGACGATCGGAACAAGCACCTTATTATCGATATTGCTATTATAGACCTTTTGCTACTGTGAGTCATTTTTATCTCTTCAGGAGAATGGGTCTACTACATGTACATCTTGACACGGCTTGGGAAACAATTACTGATGAAAAGAATCTAGTTTGACTCATGATCCAGCTTTGTACACACGACAATTTTAAGCAATAACAACACAATTTTGACAACTGATAATAACTAGGGACATGCATATGTATTATTAAAGGTGCAATGAGAGATTTCACATATCAGGTGCACATAAAATAAAAATTGAAAGTTCTGATTTTTGCCTAATGTAAAGCTTGCATCAAAAGATCCCCATCTGAACGGATTAAACTGAGAAGTGTGTATTTGCTTACAAAAATTTTGTATGGAAGCAAATATGAAATTCAGCCTATGTTTTACATCATTGAAATATAAGCAAAACAAAATCACCTTTTTTCTCTCTTTTAAGACATTTCTGTAGCATAATTACCATAAAAATCTATTGAGTGTCTAATCTATTTGAAATTACTTTTAGACACAATAGTTGGGTGCCTCTACCCTCTCCAAAGATTCAGTTCTCAAGCCCCCAAGTCCCTTCTTCATGCTGCACCCCCTACCGAAATCACAACTCAAAAGACTAAGCATCCTTGTGAATGGAGGTCAAATAATTGCAAAAGATGCACAAACTGTGAGTTTTAGAACCGCTGCACATTCCTGTACTGCCATTTTTTGGTTTGGTTTCTCAATAGGTAGTCCCAACAAAAAATGTGAAATCCCTTTTTTATTTTTTTCCCCAGAAAAACCACAAATCACACGAATGGTAAACCACATCATTTTTGCAAACATATTTTTAGGCCAATGGGTAAAACATGTTAACAGCCTTGCCTCCTGCCTTCTTTTCTTTGAGGCCGCTTCATTTTTTTTTTTTAACATTTCATCATAACTTAGTAAAAGGATACTTTAGAATCTGTTTGTACTTTTAAAGGTGCAGTGAAGATTTTCAGGCATCCTAAATTGAGTTATAAGTAGTGCTTTTCACCATAGATTAGATTTCTTTCTTACCTTGTATTGGGCTACAGAAATGTCAAAGTGAAAATGATTTTGATTTCCTTTTATCTCATATACAACACGGTTTAATTTCATATTTGCTCTATACAAAATTAGCAGTTTCACGATTTTGAACCAAAGAAATAATTTTCTCACTTAATTCCTCTCACATATGAATATGGATTTTTTTTTATGTAAAGCTTTATTAGAGCAAACAAGCTGTTTCAATTTTTCAAGGGAAATCTCTTGTTGCACTTTTAAACGGTTTTATCATTAGAGGGGTCTTTCCTGACAGAGTTGAAAATAGAAAAGGTCCACTCTCATGCCCGTATGCAGGGGTTTCCCCCCCCCAATCCACAAAAGGGTAAAGGTCCACTTTTTGCTGATTTTTTGATAAAAAGGTCCAAAATTTTTTAGAAAATTTGACAAGAAAGGCCACTTTTTTGGTGATTAAATGTCAAAAAATCCCAAAGAGGACGTTTTTAGGGGGTTAGGTCCATTTTTTACCAAAAGGTCCACTTTTTTTTTTTCCAAAAAAGGTCCACTTTTTTCGAATTCCCACACCCCACCAAAACCTGCGTACTGGCCCTGGGTCCACTCCTGTTTTCAGTCAATGAAGCCACCACATTGATGGCTAAATTATATGGCAAAACTATGGTATTTTGACCTATTTTTGGATACAAAATAAAAAAGCCCATCCTTCATCCCTTTTTCCAAAAAAACACCAGATGTTTGTACATGTAAATCTGTCCTAACACAAACCTATTTCTCCACGTTTCAATACAAAAATGAATACGGGTTTTAAAATGGCTCAAAATTGTGCGTCTATTGGAAACAATTTTGTTATTTTGGGCAGAGAGGATACAAATACTACATGGTTAGAGGGAACATAGGGCACACCTTCGGGTTCGGCCGGTGAACTAAAGCATGTATATTTGATTGTTACCACCTCACTGTGACTCTGGGGATGAGTTTGCTGACCAGAAAAACGCCCCCACCACCCCCCCACCCTTTCACAATATTCCCTAAGTGGCCAATGAGTAGTGGAACATTATTTTTTTTTCATTATTACTCCCTTTTACCCGACAGTGTTTCAAAACACCAAGAGTCCTTGGAAGACAGGCAATAAATCATTCCTAGAAGTTCTGAAATGTGTTTTTCACTCCTTTGTTATACCTAATTTTGCAGTTCTCCGCTTTCGCGCTCGCTATAAATCAAAGAATATAAGCCCCTGTGGCCCACTCCATTACCTTTGACCCCTTGGCATATGAACCTTGTACTTCATGAACATATTAAGGAATCCCTGGAGCACCTAATGACAAACAGGTGTTTGGTTCCCCCAAGTGGAACCTCCAACTTTTTTCCAATTGGAGGTCAATTTTTACTTTTTTTCAACTTGAACCTCGAATGACCTTTTGAACTTGGCACATGACCTTTGACCTTGGCATATGACCTTTGACCTCAGAAACATATGAGGATCCATTGGAGCACCTATGAAAGGTTTGGTTCCAAGGAACCTCAACTTTTCAATTGAGGTCAATTTAATTTTCAACTTGCCCTCAATGACCTTTTGAACTTGGCACATGACCTTTGACCCTCATCAAACATCGAAGGGAACATCGTGCATCTATAGAGGACACGAGTGCCAAAATTGGATTTCAATACGGAATAAACTACAATCTACTCATAGTGCGCAGTTCACAATCCATAGGAAAAAAACGTTTTACACAATTTGGCACTCGCCAGTGGTTTGTATAAACACAAGTTTGGTTACAAGTGGAACTTCAACTTTTCCCATTGAGGTCATTTGAAAAAAAAAAAACACAATTTAAAAAAAAAACTTAACGCGGCACTGGCACATTTTCACAAATATGAAAAGTCTTCAATTTGCCCTCAAAATGATAGCTATGCCATTGGAAGAATAGCGATACATTTTACACATAAAAATAACATACTAGTACCCGTAAGGCACTCGGGTATACTTGACAATAGGGGGGGGCTTATAACCCGGGGGGGAGGGCTAGAACTTGGGAACCGCAAATATCAGATACAAAAGATTACAATATCATTTCAACGAGCATATTATACACCAGATACCATTTAATGCACCACAGTTAGATTGAGATTATTAAAACATTCCTCAAAGTATTGATTACTAGAAAACAAGCTGTCCCAATGTATTGGGACCTACATTGATGGCTCTAGAAAAGTTTTGAATAGTTTAAAATGCTTATTTTGTTTGTGTATTACTGCCACATTGTTTTCCTGAATGCTAAAATTACCACCTGGGCTATAACGATGTATGCTAGCTCCTGGATTTTCTTTAAAAAAATTGGGGTGGGCCTTATACCCGAAGGTGGGATTATACCCGAGTGGTGGTTACGGTACTCAAAAACCCAGATAGGGACGTTTTAATAAGAGGCTGTAGACATCCAAGAATTTGTAGGCGAATTTTAAGTTTTCGATAACTTTAATCAAACAAATGTGTATATGCAGGAATATCATAGACTCGTACTCTTGATATAAAAACCACAAAAAGTCACAGACTCGCAAACACGGTGCATGCCGTGAGAAAAATGCATACGGCGTGCATTCTTGTGTTTAACGCCAGTTCCGTGTCGTCTGCTGAACGTAGCGTAGCAGGCGGACGCTAAATACAACAAGGCCGGTTGTCGAACAACAAGTCGTCGCGCTGCTTTCGCGATTAATTGTAAGACAAAAAGCAGCACACCAGAGTGCAACTGTGGGAGTTCAGGGTGTCCCCCAAAAAAGTTGTGCAAACCAGATAAACTCCAATTTCTTAACTAGTTTTATGTCACAACTATTTCATTTGAACACCACCCTAGGGGTCACAAATTTTTCCATTGTGGGAGATCATCTTGCAAGTGAAACCCCCCCCCCCTATTGGAGCATACGTCGAGATGTTTAGAGTAAGACCCATGGTTTTGGCATTTTAGTATTCTTTACTTCCTGCTCTTAAATTTGACACCACCCCAGGGGTCACAACATTTTCCATTGTGGAGATATTAATTTTTTTTTTTTTTTTTTTTTCATGAGAAGTCCTCAACAAGAGCATAACTAAGATGTTAGGAGTAGCACCCCCGGGTTGCATTTTGGATA
>JAMKCH010032977.1:0-69602 GCA_023653785.1 Ophioderma brevispina
TTGGTCAATTTCATAGAATAGGACGATTTTACGGTATCTTTAGAGATGTCACACAATAAAAAATTGGGGTTTGGGACGCAATCAATTTTTGGCATAATTAGTTATAGGCAATAGATAATTGAGAAATTTGAGTGCGATTAGGGATAACTATGTAGCTATATTTAAGATAAAGATTGTTTTCAACAAAAAACGCCTAGTACCCGCGCGAGTGTTTGGATGAATTAGCAGTGAGAAAACGTTCGATATGGTCTTAAATGGGTAAACCTGAAGAGGGCGCTGTTTGGTTTAGGTAATATCAGCAGATGTCGAATAAGATCACACCTAAAATAATAATGGTGATACTAGGGGAGAAATATGTAGCGTTTTTCTAATCAAGTGTTTCTTGAAAATTATATACATAAACATAGTGTTTTCATGTAATAAAATTGAATTATTTATATTTTATTATTTCCATTTATTATTGCCTCATAGGCCATGGAAGCAATGAACACCCTTTTACAAGGGTGAATTATATGATCTGTACAAATTTAATGCGATTTAATTTATTCTTTCATCACAATGAAGCAAAATGTTTTATATCCTCTCTAGTAGATAGCACTAGAGGCTATGATTTTATACACATGACTATACACAAATTGAAGCACAGACTTTATAATGAATAAAATATATAATTTATTTTAATGGCTAAAAATATATGTTGTGTTCTCCAAATTGATGCGGAGGTGGGGGGCTCAAAAGTATAATTTACCCAGTAAAAATAATTCAGTAAACGTCAAATAGAAATATTGGCTTGTCAATTTAATGATCGCCGATGTTACGGTACTTGGAGAGGTCACACAATAAAAAGTGGGGTTTGACGCCGGGTCCAACGAAACTACGCTATTTTCGAATCAATTTTTGGCAAGTAGTATGGCATAGTTATATTTAAGAAATTTGAGTGCGATTAGGGATAATATTAGTTTATTTTACAAGTAAAGTATTATTTTTAAACAAAAACGCCTATATACCGCGCGCGTGTTGGATTGAATTAGCAGATGAGACAACGTTTGCATATGAGTATGTGCGGAGATTGATTGTCTAAAAACATAAAGGAAAGACGATGAGAAACTAAATAAACATGAGGATACACATAATTTACACTGCAGTAACGGAGAATAACATCCCCACACAGGTTGAGATAGGGGTAAACCCAAGGTATGATGCGCAGAAGATGAACAAGCCTGTGCGGAGATTCTTGGCCTAAGAACTTAAAGAAAGCGATGAGAAATAAATACCACATGCATGAGGATACAAAATTACACTGCCGAAAGGAGATAATCAGTCTCCGCACAGGTTTAAGATGGGGTAAACCCAAGGTTTGATGGCAGATATCATGGACAAGCCTGGCGGAGATTGTTGGCCTAAGACTTCAAGTAAGCGGTGAGAAATTAATAAACACAGGAGAATACTAATAATTTTATGTTGCGGAGAATGTTGGCCTAAGAATAATTATTATTTATTTTAAACTTTATTAGGCAGGGTAGACCCTTCAGTGACAGAGCACTGATTTCCAAGGAGGCCCTTCTATATACCACATTGTACAGAATGAACTGATAAAGGACATTAACATAAAGATAAAAAATAATAGACACAGAACAAAATCAAAAGCAATGAGATAATGAAACTATAGACGATCTACAGTATTGGTTACAAAATATGCTTATGTGTGATTTACAAATGTAGATTGCTTTAAGCTGAGATAGACTCATGTATTATAGTTACAGCGGATATCAGAAGGAAGGACTGTTCCATATTGGTTGCATCAGATGAGAACGTAGTTCCCTGCATTTAGGTTCCAAGGTGGTTCATACAAAGAGTTTGTGGTTTGAATTCTGGTACCCTTAAAATGAACTGAGTGCATAAAAGTAAACTGAGAGGAAAGGTAACCTGGGGCAAGACCTTGGAAGCATTACAACTAAGCATCGCATATGGTTATACACCGATCATTAAGTTTTGTTCCACTGCAGTGTACACATCAACACTCTGTAACAGGAGTTCTAATGTCAGCTGATAAAATTATGCGAGCTAATCTATTCTGAAGAACTGAAAGTGTGGTCATAAGATCGTTTAGTACAGTTAGACAGACCAGGGCTGCACTGTCAAAATGTGGCTGGACAATTGAATTTGCAAGCATACTACGGAGTATCTTTGGAAGATAATATTTAGTCTTATTATAAACACCCAACGTTTAGAAAGACATGAAGACATTTGATTGATATGATCACACCAAGACATCAGAGAATCAAAAATTAACCAAGAGTATTGAAACTGGTCAAACCTTTCAATAAGGCTCAAGACAGTGCAGAGAAAACATTTTGAGAAATTATTGAGGAACATGACATGTAACCCAAATACCATAAACTTTGTTTTTGGCATTCAAAGTGAGTTTGTTATAATCAACCCATTTTAGAAATTTGTTTAAGTGATTGAAGTTCAAATTCAAGCGTGTGTGGATTGTCTGAAGTACAAAGAAGTGTTTTATCATCAGCATACTAGTGTTTAAATTTTACAGGTAACACTATTTGAAAGATTATTGACAAAAATGATAAAAGAAGAGGGGCCAAAGTTATAGAAGCTTGGGGGATGCCAATGTTGATATGTTTTGAAGTCAGAAAGAGTAGAATAATGTTGACTGCCTGAGTTCTGTCACTGAGATAGGATCGAAACCATGTAAAGTGCAGGGACCAGTAATACCATTTTGTGAAAGTTTCTACTGAGAAGAGAATGTTAACGCAGTCAAAAGCCTTTATGAGGTCAAGAAAAATTGCACCTGTTACACGACCCTCATCCATATTTTCAAAATAAAATCCTGAACATCAAGCGGCAAGTAGAGCTGTGGAATGTTAGCACGAAAACCTGATTGGTTATCAGAGAGAAGCCCATGTCAACAAGGTACGATACAAATTGATTGTGAACAGCTTTTTCGATGATTTAGAAATAAGTGGCAGAACGGAAATAGGTCGATGTCCCCAAATCTGACTTGTACAGTTTTAATATTAGGGGTAACTTGGCTTTCCATTCTGCCGGAAAAACTGAAGTAGTAAGGGAAAGTTGCAAATAAAAGCAAGAGAATTGCTTACATAAGGAGCAGCCATGCTTTAGAAGTTTTACACTAAAAGCATCAAATCCTGGAGAATTATTATTAGAATATCACATATTGCTTATAAACAACTTTGGGGAAACATTACAGAAACGAAAATAGAATCACAAGTAGGATTAAAAATAGTTGTAGGTGAGGAAATATAAAAGAAAGCGATGAGAAAGAAGAACCCATGAGTGATACAAATAATTTACACTGCAGTAAAGGCGATAAATCAGTACCCGCACAGGTTTCAGATGGAATAAAACCAAGTATGATGCGCAGAATATGGCAAGCCTATGCGGCGATTGATTGGCCTAGACTTAAGTAGCGATGAGAAAATAAAAACCATGGGGATACTATGTAATTTAAAACTGCCAGTAAAGGAGATAATCCGTCCCAGCCCCCACAGGTTTTTTAAGATGTGGGGTAAACCAAAGGTATATGCGAGAAGATAACAAGCCTGTGCGGAGATTGATTGGCCTACGTACTAAAGGCAGTATCAGTGATTGCTAAATCAGCAAATCGAAAAAATCATCAAAAATCAGATTGGTGCATGTCTGCAAACAAGTACAGGTATTCCTAACCTACCCTGCAAATGATAAGACAGAGCAACCTAATAAGGGACAGAATCAGAGATTTTAGTCATTAACTGTCCGAACGGACACTTACTACAACACGTAATTGGAATGGAGAATTCGTATCTGGCACTGCGTTTTTCTTCTTTCGGTCCAATTATACAGCGGGAAAGGTAAAACTTATGAGGAATTCTACAGACTTACCCTTCGCGTTGAAGCTATTCCTGCAAATTTCAAAATATTTTCAAATTCACTGATAGTGTCTTTAAAGTACGCCCTGAGAAATTAATAGATAATGAGGATTACAAATTTAATTACACTGCAGATAGATGATAATCAGTCAACGACACATGTAGGTTAAGATGGGGAACCCAAGGTATGATGCGAAGAAGACGACAAGCCTGTGCGGAGATGATTGGCCTAAGCACTTAAAGTAGCAAATTGAAAAAATAACAAGTGAGGATACTAATTAATTTACATGCAGTAAGGAGAATCGTCCCCGAAAAGGTTTAAGATGGGGTAACCCAAGGTATGATGCGCAGAAAATGATAAGCCTGTGCGGAGATTGATTGGCCTAAGAACTGTAAGTAAGCGAAAAATAATTTACACTGCAGTAAAGGAGATAATCAGTCCACGCACAGGTTTACGGATGGGGTAAACCAAGGTTAT
Organism: Ophioderma brevispina; assembly: GCA_023653785.1. Lineage (NCBI taxonomy): Eukaryota > Metazoa > Echinodermata > Ophiuroidea > Amphilepidida > Ophiodermatidae > Ophioderma > Ophioderma brevispina. The sequence goes on from JAMKCH010032977.1 coordinate 4,366, forward strand.
GATGGCGCAGAAGATGACACGCCTGTGCGGAGATGAATTGGGCCTAAAGCAATTAAAGATAGCGATGAAATATAAATAAAACATGAGGATACAAATAATATTACCACTGCAGTATGATGATAGTCCCCGCCCAAGGGAGGGTGTAAGATAGGGGTAAACCCAAGGTATGAGGCGCGCAGAAGATGAAAAGCCTGCGCGGGATTGATTGGCCTAAGTACTTAAAGTAAGCAAATAGAAAAAAATAGGACATGAGTATCATTAATTAAAACTGCAGTTAGGAGATAATCAGTCCCCGCACAGGTTAAGATGGGGATACCCAAGGCATGATGCGCAGAAGATGTCAAGCCTGTGCGGAGATTGATGGCCTAAGATCTTAAAGAGCTTTAAAAGTAAGGTGAAGACATAAAAGAGGATTATAATAATTTTAAACGGCAGTAAAGGAGATAATCAGTCCCCGCAAAGGTTTAAGAAGAAAAGGAGTAAGCCAAGGTATGATGCGCAGAAGATGACAAGGCTGTGCGGAGATTGATTGACTAAGAACTTAAGTAAGCGATGAGAAATAAATAATAAATGAAGATACAATTATTTTACACTGAGTTAAAGGAGGATAATCAGTCCCCGAACAGGTTTAAGATAGGGGTAAACCCAATGTATGATGCGTAGAAGATGACAAGCCTGTGCGGAGATTGATTGGCGTCTAAATACTTAAATTAAAGCGTGAGAAATAAAAATAAACACATGAGGAGACAAATAATTTACATGCAGTATAGATGATAACAGTCCCCGCGCACAGGGTAGGTTTAAGATAGTGGTAAACCCAAGGTATGATGCGCAGAAGATGACAAGCCGGTGCGGGTGGAGATTGATGGCCTAAGTATTAAAGGGAAATTGAAATAATAACCCACTGAGGATACTAATAATTTACACTGCAGTAAAGGAGATAATCAGTCCCCGCACAGGTTTAAGTATAGGATAAGGCATGAATGGAGTGCATTCGGGTATATAATTGCATTTTGACCGCATTAATAAATTAACTATGCATTAGCGGGGCCACTGTGACACGAGCAACTTTAGCGCGAGTGCTCACAGTGGCCCCGCTATATTACTTTATCAATGCGTCCAAGCATGCAATTATATCCCCGAATGCACTCCACTCATGCTTATCTGTCATTAACCACGTGGGCATTATTTTATACACCACCAAACATAAATAGGATATTAATAACTCTTTTCTCACCCTGATATATTTATGGATGACTTTTAAAACCAAAGTTAAACAATAATTGTACTTCTACGAACTTGCCCACAACAGTGGGTTTTGACTAACATAAAGCAGTACAAGCATTGGGAGAGAAGGTGTGAAAAATGTTTATACAATGTAGTATTGATTTGAAACTTCGATGAGTTACCACCCCACACCAGCTGAATAGCAGGTTAGCTTTTGACCTACTTGCCATGATTACAATGGAACGTAGCGATTAAGCTTTGTCAATACTATCAATCGGATTGGATTGGATGAATAAGCGAAGTAGATTTACATGCTGATAATTATTCATTAAGTTTCTTGATGTATCGCTCCTATTTGTATAGGTCAAATTGGGGTTATTAACACCGCGGATTTTAAAATAGACAATCGTAGGACCTACTGCCGTTACCAGGCTTCTTTAACACCATAGAAATAAGATTTCTATTTTAAGGTATAGACTCTGTAGTGCGTGTCAATCGATTTGTCTGGTAAGGTCCGAACGTGCCGGTGTAAAAGTATTATCGCCGGCGTACTCATAGTCCGTAACAATGGTGAACAATAGGGCAATCGATTCAGTTGACTCTTCACGTAACATTAGTTTCACGCTTTATTCCGTAATCGTCTATGGAGCCCCGGACTGTGGCTCCCCGCCGGACTAAACTGCTTTCACACACCAGTATAGAGTTGTGGTGCGCGGCCTATCTACCATAAACGGTGACTCAGCTGGTGTGCCTCCGAAACGTTAGACCCCCTTTTGTGTTGTGAGATGCAGTACAACGTAACACCTGTCTACCATGTCGACTGATGTGAATTGAATTACGTAACTGTATTGTTGTCTATAGTAATTGGCGCACATAGCCATTGTGGCTGAAAGCGCCATTCAATCTAATCAACCAACCAACCATCAATCTGATTCTTTCCCCGTTCGTAAAGCCACATAACTGGGAGGTTGTGGTATTGAACGTTCTGGCCTTGGTATTATTCCTTCCCATGGCAAGTAATTGTTCAAGTGCTTTCACTTAGGGGGAAGTCATTGCATGCGTGCTGGCGTGCAATATTAAATCCTATTGTTTAATAATGCAGGCGTGCATATTTAAATCGGTTCATAATGAACGCATGCATATTCAAATCGGGTTATAACTCACGCATACATATTCAAATTTAGTGATCGGCATTTCGCGAATATAATTTTAACGCTAAACAAAGACACCCACTTGAAAATAATGCTCTAAGGTTTATGATGGGGATAACCCAAGGCATGATGCGCAGAAGATGACAATCCTGTGCTGAGATTGATTGCTCCCTAAATTTCTTACATTCAATGGAAACAAACTTGATGGCATAGGTGCACATTGGATCCCTCTTTGTTTTGATGAGGTCACAGGGCACAGGCCAAGGTAAAGGTCAAGTTGTAAGATAGGTTGGAAATGAAAATTGACTTCAATTGATAAGTTGAAATTCAATTGGAACTCAAACTTGAAGTCATAGGGGCAGCATTGGATCCCTCATTTTTGATGCGGTCAAAGGTCACTGCCAAGGTCAGAGGTCATATGCAGGCCTATCATGTATAACCGCGACGGCAGGCGGCACGTGCGGTCCGAGGACCGATTGTATTTTTATTTATTAATAACCTCTACCCTCACGGAACTTCTTCCTCACATGGCGACACCAAAATGTTACAACTTTTTAGGCCTCTTTTTTTAAATTTGGTCTTTTTTTAACCGGAACAACTGCCATATACCAAAACGTGGGGTGATTAGAACACAACACAAAACATAATTTCCATATTTCTCTGTCTGATTTCTTCTTCATTTTCACAATGTTTAAACATTTTCCAAGAAAAAGTATGGAATTACATTCATATTATATTACTTGGTTGTGTCATATAAATCCAGTTTTCCACAATGTGCTCTCATGCTGCGAATTTGCTCAAATTGCACCGCTCGTCATATCCTTTCACTGTTTAAAGGAAAAATGTCAGATTTCAGATGGGCCGGCCCTACTGGGATCTTTTATCCCGCAAAATTGAAACTAAAAAAGCATTTATCACTCGAAAATCATGTCATGAGTAGTTCGAAGCACGGAAGCATGGGCGTCAATCGGTGGGGGACGAGTGGGACATGTCCCCCCACGTTTTTGGGGGTGGGGGACACAATATAAAATGTCCCCCAATGGCCCCATGATTTGTACAAGGCCTACCATCCCGCTTACCACGAAGGGATCCGATGCCGTCGGTTTCTTCTCCCCTCGTCTAAAAAATCAATGCGACAAATCTTGACACTTTAACGTTGCCAATACTCTGTAACCCATAAATTTCCAAAAATTTCCTAGAGGTACCAAGAGGAATTACAGACCTAATTTCAGTGCAGGGCCTATTTTGGCTTTAGAAATAGTACTAGAAATGACAAGTTTGTGATCGTCTTGACCAATTTTGTACCATTATCTGTTTTGTCAAGAGTCCAAGTGTGTGAAAATTCTGATCCAAAACATAATGAAAATTGGATGATTTTACGGCCCCAATATTAATTGGTCTCGCTATAGTTTTAAAATATTCGGCTCGACTGCCTATCCCCCAATATTTTTGCAACTCATAGCTTGACAAATTAATTTTGGGATTAATCGAGTCCAAGTTCTATCTTGCAACGGGCCACAACGTACGTGCACCAAAGACTCACAACTCCTCTTATTTGGGGTCGTTACTATAAAAGAAAACATTTCTTAACAAACCAAAATAGGCTTACGCCAACTTTGCGTTATGTCTTTTCTCTCCGACTGGCAATTTTAAGATCGATTCAAGCTTAAAAGCGAGGCCGACCCGCTTCGCGTCTGGCGATCCCCATGTTTATTTTTCACGAACAAATAAATATGAAAAATGACAAATTTTAGAAAATAAACACGTTATCTTTTCTCAAAAATCCATCAATAGGTTTGTATTTTCTTAAAATATTTTGGGACTTTTTACCTTTTAACCATTGTTTGTTTTGTTTACCTGAGTGCTTCAATGTTCCATTCAATCATGGATTGCTTTAATATCATGTATAAATACTCAATACAATCAGGAAATGAACTAAACTTGACCAATCGTCTTTATTCCATACCGGTTGTCTCAAAAAAGGAAACCCTCAAAGCGCACTCTATTTCACGAAAAGAAAAGAGTAAACCATACAAATTAATAAACATCTGAAAAGTGCATTTCATTAGGTTTCCGACACTGAAAAAATCGTTCCAAAAGGAGACATATTGACCGAGTTATGGCCGATTGAAAATTTGTACCACTTTTCATTTTAATCCACGGATTGTTACTGGTTCAGTAGTCTTTAGGCAATACCATTCTCCAAGTCCATTCTTTTGTTTATGGTTTCGTTTGTTTTTGCGACAAAGGTCATTCTGATATTAAAAAGTTTAGTTTCAATTATTAGAAATTTCAAAATCTTGCCCCTTCTTTACTGCACTGCTCTGCCCCTGCCCCCCCCCCCCCCCCACTTGGGGAACTTGGCAGCTTCTAAGACGGACAGGCTTTCGTGTTCTCTTTTCCGATTTCAACATCACTTCTAATCATTCTTGTCCGTTGGATGCTTGCAAAGTCTGTGGTTATTCTTTTGCGAAGATCCCCAGATTTGACTCGCTAGATTTCGCCCTAGGGGAAACATTAAAGAGTGAAGTGTAAGTACAGGAACCACCAGCAAACTTGGCAGAACTTCGCAATAGAATAACCTTTTGCCTTTGCAAGCATCCGACAGACAATAATGATTAGAAGTCGATTATTGAAATGGAAAAGAGAGTGCAAGCCTACCTCCGTCTTCATGGTCTTAGAGGCAGCCAATGGGGAAGGTTGAGGGGAAACATAGAGAACGCAGTAAAGAAGAATGAGGCAAGATCTTGGAATTTCTAATAATTTAAACTAACCTTTTAAATATCAGAACTGATCTTTGACGCAAAAACAAAGAACCATAAATGAAAGAATGTGCTTGGAGAAGGTGTATTCTATAAAGACAGCTCAGACAGTAACAATCCGGTGAATAAATGAAAAGTGGTACAAAGTTTCAAATCGACCATAACTCGGTCAATATTTTTTTTATTTTTTTTATTTTTGTCCCTTTTTTGAGGAAACATTTCCTAACTTTTCAGATATGTATTAATTGTATGGTTTACTCTTTTCTTTTTGTGATATAGAGGGCGATTTGAGGGTTTTCCTTTTTTTAGACACCCGGTATTTACGTCAAAGACGACACCATAGAAAATTAGTTTCGCCGTTATGTTTTTTTTCGATGTATCCTTAGTACTTTGAGTCTATACGCCCCGGTTTATTCACAACTTTTCATGTTGTGTGATTAGCATAGATTTGGTTGCAACGCTTGCGGTATTCTTACTTTTTTAGCCTATTTGGTATGATGTGAAAAAAGATCGCCGTGTAGGGAGTAATAGTCCTATGAGCCTTGCCCAAAGACTCGCGTAAGGACAGAAGGGGCCTCTATAATCAATCATTGTTATATTTACCATCAATTTGGTGTTTGTGTCTTGACCACCTACTTTATAATTTACCTCACTGTGTTTTTTATCCCGCAAGAAATATCACACTTGTATCAAGAAAAAATGATAAAAAAATCTGATAAACCTTCAGGGGTAGCGCTCTGGAAAAAGCAAAGCTTCGAGCATGTCTCCATTTCATTGACCATTTAATATTACTTAATTGAGTGACGCCAGAAGAGGTTTGCATAGCTGCTCTTGGTTACGACGCTTGTAAGTGATCCTATATAGACCGTTGTTGGTCTTCGTTTGAGGTATAAGAGGATACATGAGTCAGCCCTTTATAACAATAACCCAATATCTATCAGCTTATGCTTGCTACGATTAAGGAGTTAAATCCCGTCTTCACATGCGTAGCAGAGCACTCTGGAATACAATAGCAATGGTGCCAAAGTGCCTGCCCATGGAATGCCTGCTATTTATTCATGAGTCAAGTTACACTCACTAGTCTTCAATCCCATAAAAAGCGCATTTAATAGCTTTCTTTCAGTCATTATATGATCACATACACACCGGGCTGTGTTTTGTATGATTTATATCCCAGAACAAGGCACGACGCATGGTCAGCTGTTTGTTAATATGCGCTCTTTCGCAATGCTACTTGAACTGATCCCCGTTACTGTTGGGGTAGATTAGCATGTCTTACGTCATAATTGTAATGTGGTATGGCACTAGAGATTTGTTGTTGTTGTTTTTTTGGCAATTCCATTTAGTGTTCAGCAGCCCCGCCAGTAAACAAGAAATGGCCAAATATGTCTTTCCGCCCCCGCGCGAAGAACTGGCGCATAATGCCAACTCCCATGATATGTTCTACCAGGTACTACAGCGCAATCCTTGCAAAGCGCATTGTGGTTCTTTAGGGGGGAAAGTTTTCATATTTTGAAATTTCAATTACCCATTGAAGCCTGTATTATAGATTTTTACATAAAGCAACTTTGTTTTTGAATTTATGTGAAGTGGTTTTTTTTAAACCAGCAAGGTAAACTTTGAGCATGTGGCTTTATTATGCAATTAACGTTTCAAGTTCATCCGTTCTCTTGAAACTAAGAGGGTTTCCTTTCATTTCCGTATCCGGCGATGTTCCTTTCGTAGCCGTTCATTTTAGGGCGTAATGCTAAATATAGGGGATTTTTTGCAGCTATACACCCTAGAGTTGGAAAATATGTGATATGGATTTGTCACATTGTAGCGGTTTTTGTGTCCGTACAGCTTTTTTTGCAAAATGGCCGCCAAAATCTTTCTGAACACATAAGTTGTAATATCTAGGCTCCCAGACAGATAGGAGCGCGCTCATTTTGGTGTCTTGACTGATGTTAAGGGGGGGGTCGAGATTTTCATTTCTGGTCACTAGTTGCCAACATTTAGGCATGTCGCGTGTTATGTGTCACATCCAAGATGGCTGCGTTCCAAGCGATGGTGTCTCCTAGGGTCAAGGCATCCTAGAGCATGTTTGGAAAAAGTTGATTTTAGTGTATATGACTGGGTTTTAGAGAACGAGACATTTCATTCTGTCTCTACGATTTAAAATCAATAACACTGCACCTTTAAAATCATCAAAATTCAGTTTTTTAATTTTGCTGTTTTTTTAAAAAGGGGGCTTTTATTAAGTCAACCGCAGATCATGTGCTAAAAATCTAAAATGCTCCTGGGTCGTTATACTATCCAGAGAACATGGGGAGGCTAACAAGGCGCCACGGTTTTTCAGACCATATAATAGGAAGTCATAATATATTACAAATGCTCAATAAACCAATTACATCATTTTTTCATAACTTTAATTCTGCTTATTTTGAAGTCATTTATTTTCTGCTTCCTTTCACGAAGAATTCCCGGGTGTAATCTTAGAGAAAAGACCCCGTGCCTGGGTACTACTTTTTCTATCATCCCCGGGTGCAGCTTAAGTCGAGACACTAGGTAAACAATCGCCCCGGCTGCCCAGTCTGCTGGCAAGATGTCGCCACAACCATCGGAAACGGGTAGCGTTAAGGAGCTAATTCACACGTTCTCCACAACTGGTTTCAAGTTGCACAAGATGAGGGGTTAGGGTGACAACCATTAAGAATCATCGAACTAGAATAGAACAAATACGCGAACTTACAGCACCTGGTCCTACTGCAGTGTTTTCCGGCAGTTTGAAGAACAGGTCCAGCCAGCCACAGTAATCACAATTGCTCTTGTAAGCCATTATTAACCCTACTTCACATCCCGTCTGGTCATCCAATTCACCCCCTGCCAGCATGTGACCAATCCCTTTCCTCACACAGGTCTTTTGCACAGTGGAGATTAGACTCGTGATTGACTCTTGATGGTTTGGATTCCCTCATCATGAATGTTGCAAAACTGTCTCAATCTGGCAGATGTTCCCAATTCTAACGGCAGAGCTCCAGCATCTTCCTATTCAGGAAGTAGTTCGCGGGCATCAGTATAGAGAGGGACCATAAGCAGCCATGAAAATGCTGTACGTGCAGGCAATTTGGCTTTTCAGTGGTCTGTAGTCTGTGGGCATAATGCCTTTTGAATAGGCACTTTACATCAGCAACACCTGTGCCGTCTGGATTGTAGGCTGTAATGGGGCGATGGCATCTAAACCCTAGAGGTTGTGATAGCATTGCATTGATGAAAACTTTTGTTGGATGCCATCCTTCTCCTTCCGTTTGTTATGTCATTCCAGATTGCTAGGACAAGACTAGCCTCTCATGGTAGATTAGATATTAAATTTCTGTAACCTGTTCCAAGTAGAACTTGGAGTCCTTCCAGGGATGTGTTTGAGTGCATTCCTGGTGCCATTGTCCTGGTAGATTACCTTCTGAAGAATCCACTTCTGGAACCGATGCTGGAAATGTGACCCACCCACACTGATCGAGAATGCTGATAACCCTGTATTATTGTCCTGTTGCTAAGTGTAATCCATACCCAGGGCCAATCACACAGCCTTACTATAGGGATCCCGGGACTAGCAGCGCAACAGCAACAGAATCTAAGGTCTTGTCGTATGTGCACCTAAGACAGAATATGACCTCCAACTGCAATGCTCAACTATTATAGTCCATCACTTGGTCTCACTTAGTGTTGTTGGATCTAAAGAGCAGAAAAGCAATGCATAGGCAGAATTCTGGAAACGGGAAACCTCTTGAGTCAGCACATGCCCTGTCAATCGACACCGAAGTCAAGCTCTCTGAGACAAATGTTACCATCATCTATGGGTGTGAATCATGGTCATTAACCAATGACCAAGGCAACATGATCCACGCTGAAGTTACCGAAGGCTTCTATTCCGCCTGCTTCCGAAGCCGACTGATATGCATTTAGTATTTAAAAATATCTTAATATAGTCGAACTGGGCCCTCATCCTATTATAATATATTATATATCATATAATACACAGTCATTTATATAGCCCCCTACAAAGAACACAGATGAAATGGAAGAAGAATCAAGGACAAATGCGTTTTGCAATTGCCAGGGCGAGGTTGCTGATAGCCTTATAGACATACAGCAAGTGCTTGAAGACTATACCTTGTTAACAAGGAGCCAAGGACAGCTCATTCAGTATTGTCCCTTCCACCTAGAAGAACTAACCCCATGGCTTTTTTGTCCTTGGGGGGCAGCGTTTGCAGATTAAGTGAGATCAAATCCATATGCCCCCGTTAGGGAATTTGTATAGCCCAGGTGGGAAAGGAATGAGTACCTAAACACAAGATAGCAAAAATCCTGATGATGACAACGACGATATACTGATGAATTGCGTATGTGGAAGTTGATGGATTTACATATTGTATTCATATGAATGGTCACGGTGAGAGAATCATCAATAGGTTTCCGACACTTTAAACCAATCGTTCCAAGGAACATATTGACCGAGTAGGCCGATTTGAAAATTTGTACCACTTTTTTCATTTTATCCCGGAATTGTTACTGTTTCAGTAGTCTTAGGCAATACACATTCTCCACGTTCTTTTGTTTATGGTTTCTTTTGTTTTGCGACAAAGGGTCATTCCTGATATTAAAAGTTTAGTTCAATATTAAGAAATTTCAAAATCGGCCCCTTCTTTACTGCACTGCTCTGCCCCTGCCCCCCCCCCCCGCCCCTAGCCCCCCCCCCCCCCCCCCCCACTTGGGGAGCTTGGCAGCTTCTAAGACGGACAGTCAGGCTGCGTTCTCTTTTCCATTCAACCATTCACTTCTCTCTTCTTTCCGTTGGATGCTTGGCAAATTCTTGTGGTTGCTTCTTTTGCGAAGATCCCCAGATTTGCTCCGCAGATTTCCATCCACTATGTGAAACTTAAAGAGTGAGTGTATTGTACAATGAACCATCAAAGCCACTTGGCAAACTTCGCAAGAATAACCGTTTGCTGCAGGCTCCGACGGACACGAATGATTAGAGTCGATTATTGAAATGGTAAAAAGAGAGATGACACAGCCCTACATCCGTCTTCAGGGTCTAGGAGGCACGCCAACAACTGAGGAAGGAAGAAGGTGAAAGGGAGGAGAACAGAGCAAGCCCAGTAAAGAAGAACAATGAGGCAAATCTTAGGAAATTTCACCTTTCATAAAAATTTACACTACGCTTAATTACAACACTCACATAACAAGAACTGATCCATAATTGTCGCAAAAAACAAACGAAAACCATAAATACTAAGACACAAATGTGCTTGGAAAGGTGGCTCGATAAAGACAGCTCAGACAGATACATCCGTGTTAAAGAAAAAGTGGTACAAATTTTCAATCGACCATAACTCGGCCAATATTTTCCTTTTGTCAAGATTTTTTTCGGTGTCGGAAACCTAATGACATGCACGTTTCAGGTGTGTATTAATTTTGTATGGTTTACTCTTTTCTTTTTGTGATATAGAGGGCGATTTGAGGTTTTTTTTTTGGACACCCCGGTATTTACTCAAAGACGACCCCACAATAGAAAATTAGATTTGCCGTCATGTTTTTTCGATGTATCCGTAGTAACTTTGAGTCTACAGTTTTTTCATTCACAACTTTTCAGGTTGTGTGATTAGCCCGATTTGGTATGCACCGCTTTGCGGTATTATTACTTTTTAGCCTAGTTGGTATGATGTGAAAAAAGATCGCCGGGTAGGGAGTAAAGGCATTAGCCTTGCCCCTAAATTTTCGTCACCGGTATCATTTTAAAAGAGGCAGTAATGCTAATAGGGATTTTGGCAAGGCCTCATACATCCCTAGAGGTTGGAAAATATGTGATAGGATTTCAGCAGTGGTAGCTTTTTGTGTATCTCAGTCTTTTGTTTCAAGATGGCCGCCAAAATGGCTTCTATTGAACCCATAAGTTGGTACTATCAGGAGCTCCCAGACCAGATAGGAGGCTCATTTTGTGTCTATTGACTATGTTTAAGGGGTAGAGATTCATTTCTTCACTAGTTACACATATTAACCATTCCTTTATGTTTCAAATCCCAAGATGGCTGCCAAATTGGGCTCCCTAGGGCAGCTCCACAGAGCATTGTAAACGTGATCTTTAGTGTATCTAACATAGGGGGTTTGGAGAACGAACATTTCATTCCTGTCTCTACCTTTAAAATCAATAAACTCACCTTTAAAATAATAAACGGTTTTATAATTGGAATCCACGATGCGGGCTTTTCTTAAGTCAAACGCCGATCATGGGCTAAAAATCTGAAAAAGTGGCTCCTGCGTTATAATATCCAAGAACAGGATGCTACCAACGGAGCACTTTTCAAGACCATATCATAGGAGTCCTATAATATTCCAAATGCAAAAACACAATTACATCATTTTCACAACTTTTAATCTGCGTATTTTGAAGTCATTCTGCTTCTTCACGAGATCCGGGTGTATATTTAGAAATACCCCGTGGCCTGGTTACTAACTTTTTCTATCTCACTCACCTGGTGCAATAATCGGAGACATAGGGTAACAATTTTCCCCGCGCCCGCCCGGCGCCCAGTCGGCTGGCAAGATGTCGCCACAACCAATCGGAAACGTGTGATTAAGCTAATTCCACGTTCTCCACACCTGTTCAAGTTCAACAAGAGGAGGGTTAGGGTGACAACAAATTAAGAATCATCGAACTAGGAAGTAACGCTAACTTACACAGCAACCTGGTCCTACTGCAGTTTGTCCGCAGTTTGAGAACAAGTGCCGAGCCAGCACAATATTCCAAGTCGCTTGTAAGCCAATTAATTAACCCTACTTACCAACAGCCAGGTCTTGTCATCCAATTCACCCACCTGAAGCATGTCCCGCCCTTTCTCCCACGCAGGTCTTGCACAGTGGAGAATAGTCATGAGATTGACTATGATGGTTTGGATTCCATCATCATGACTGGTTTGCACTGTATCCAAGGCGCAGCGCCCCCCCCCCCCTATTTTTTGCAACTCAAATGGCGCGGGCCCCTTGTAGATGTAGAAAAATGCCTTTTGCCGCACAGCGCGCCGTGCGCCGATGTAGATCTAGAAAATGACCTTTTGTGTGGGCGCCCTTGCCGAAACAATTTGAACATTTTCCGGCGCGGCTGCGCTCTCCGGGTAGACACAATTTTCTTTTCAATCTGTTTGAACATTCTAAGAGCAGGGGTTCACTTCTTCTTTGGTGTGCACGGCGGCCAACTAAGCAAATGTGAATCCGTGGAAAGAGCGGAAAAGAGACTACTTGATTCAAACGACTGTAGCTCAGTCTATACCAAACTGATGATCTTTGCAGCAAATTAAAAATAATGAACCTGGCTTTCAGATGATACCACATGTGTTAGATATATGTTACTTAAAAATTCAAAATGGCGGACACAATCAGGGTCAATTTTTTTTTACTCACCCTGTATATTAAACCCAGATAGCATTTTCAATACTCATTGCTACCCACTGCGTTCAAAGGAAGCTGTATCCTGAGTTGTGCGACCGTCAGCTTGAGTTATATGGGTCTTGCCTTCTTTATTGAAGAAGATGCAATCCAAGGGGGTTTATTCAAGATGGCGTCCAAGATGGCCGCCAAAATAGGGGTTTTTCACTAAAATGAATTTAAACAAGATATAAAAAACTTAATTGTCAAGAAAAATGAACGGGATCAACATATTAGATCATAATTAACATAATTTTGTTCACATGTTTTAAATTCAAAATGGCGTCCAAAATGGCCGTCAGAATAGCGTTTTTCACTAAAACGTATTAAAAACAAGTTATTACAAACTTAATTGTCAAGAAGATCCAATGAGATGAAAGTCTTAGGTGATAATGAATACATCTGTGCCTAAATAATTTCATTCACATATTTTAAATTCAAGATGGCGTCCAAAATGGCTGCCGAAATAAGAGGGTTTTTTTACTAAAATGCATGAAAAACAAGAGTTATAAACGTAATTGTCAAGAGGTTTCAATGAGTTTCAGATGATAATGAATACATCTGTACCTAAACAATTTTATTCACATGTTTGAAATATAAAGTGGAATTTAAAATGGCTGCAAAATGGAGCCAAAATGGCCGCCAAGTGGACTTTTCCCCATTACAATGCGTCACAGCAACAAAAAATACATATGACTATAACAGGTTTAGGTTTACTTGGCTAGTTACTATATATAATAGCTTGTATTTGGGGTATTTATTGTCAGATACAAGGGTTTTTGAGCTTGATTTTTATCAAAATTAAGGTATTTAAGTAATGTAGTCAAGAACAGATTCTCTGGAACTTAAATAGGCTTAAAATGGGAGTCCGTGGAACGGGAAATCGGCCTAAAAATGAGGGTCTTATTGCCGGTGTAAAGAAACTGAGTGTCCTCCATGAGAGAGTGTCCTAGCTACCATAGCAACATGTACGGAATAAACCGTGACCTTGTAGACGAGGCCATTTGGGTACAGTGCTGAAACAAATGATGCGTACAGCACTCAATGGAGAACACAATAGCTAGATGGGTGGTAGGACACTCAGTCACACGGACACGGTATTATATGACACCGGCACATACCCATACCACCTTTCAATGTGAGTAACCCCCGGGTCCTACAGTAGCTTATTTAACAGTCAAGTTGTGAGTCAGAGATAAGGTACTCGCCCTCCAGGAAGTCCCCTGCACTGAATAAGCAAAGAAATGTGCATTCCTATTGTTACCAACATCAAACATGACCCATTAACAGCATTTGCAGAATTACAAGACCCATAGATGCGTTTGTCCAAAGTACAAAATATCAACAACCATCACCTGAGAGAGCATAAACCTGCCCTCATGATGGAGGATGTTTGTCAACGCATTCCAAAAAGAGGCTACAACCGTTCCAAGGATACCATGGGGGTTACTTTTACAAGTTTACCAGGACCTTGAACGTCAAGCGCCACTAGAAATGGCATCAACACCAACATCAACCAGCCATCGGTGGACAATCAAGGACAATGTGAAGTTTTTACTAAAATACATTAAAAAACAAGATGTAAAAACATAATTGTCGAGAAGTTTCAATGAAAGATTCAGATGATAATAAATACACATGTGCCTAAATAATTTTATTCACGTTTTAAATAGAAAATGGAATTCAAAATGGCCGCAAATGGAACAAAAAATGGCCAAATCTTTAGCCCTAAGATTTCACAGGGCAAATGGGAAAAATGGTAGCTTTCTTTGATACCAAATTGACAACTTCCGGTAATCTTGGGTCCCTGGGGACGATGCTATCAGCGATCGGACCATGGACCTTTAAGCTGTTTTTTTTTATCAGTTCCATCATTTTGTGACAAATCTTTCTGACCTTTGCTTCACAAGAGTAAATTGCGAAAATCAGATTCAGTGAATTCAATGATAATCAGTGCAAGAATTAAATTAGAATATTCATTTTAAACATTGTAAATATTCAAAGAGTCAATTTATCACCTGGTCCAGATAGTGGAAACAAGATCTCTTTCAATAACTTTATTCTCAACATTTAACTATTTTAACTTGTCCATTTCCATAAGCTGGAATAACTTTGAAGATAATTCTTCAAGTTCAATGGTAGAAATCAACGTTGAAGGAAGACTTCATTGAAAACTAAGATAGCAGACATAATTATATTATTTCTTTGCCAAGCTCAAAAAGCTAACGTTTATAACGTTTTTATCGGTCGCGTAGCGACAGTATATTACTTTTACTCGGGCCATTTTGGGGCCATTTTTGTTCGCGGATGTCCGTAAATGTCGGACGATTTCGGCCGGTGAAAATGGTACGTGCAAATTACTGTCGTGCTGGTGTTTTGCCCCTAGAAATTGTCGGTGTAATTCTTTAGCTTGAAGTTTTTTTGGGTAAAAAACGGTGTTTTTTGTAAAATTTGTTTGCTTTTATTTAAATGGAAAGTTTGGGTTTGTTTACTGGATTTTGAAGTATGTACGAGATCAGCTATCACTGCTTTAAAGAAGTATCTGAAATTGCGCTTTCTAGAGTGCGGATTTGTTTAAAATCAAGTATTACGTGTAGTGAAAATAAATGTTGCTGACCAAAAAAGGAAATTAGTGTGAGGTGTTTTTTTTTTTTTTCCCCTCGGCGATTTGTAACGCCAGGGTAGTTGGGCAAGTACACTGTGTATAATAGCGGGTAGTCCAAGGTTGCTCTGACTAGACTCCATGCTTGTGTCGTGTCCCGGGCTATGGGAACGTGTCGAGCTAAAGAGCGGGGGTACCTGGAGAGCTTTTGACGCGAAATAACCAATGATACTTGTCACTGGTAGTAAAACCTCCAAGGACTCCATAAGGGAAATTTGACTGGGAAGGGTTTGGGTGTGGTCACCAGAAATTTACTAGCGTAATCTGAACTAAATGAGGTTCTTGTTGTTGATCAAGTTTGTTGATTTAAGATCCAGTCTTTTATTGTTCGTGGGAAAAAGAGTGGCGAGTGGTGCCAAGATTTGTGGTGTAGATTTTGAGTTGCTGGTATGCCTCTTCTTGCCCTGTCGGTCTTTGGTGGAATGTAGTTCTTGGAGAGGTAAAGTTCATCATGTTGGATTTTATAGAGACAAAAAAAAAAAAAAAAAAAAAAAAAAAAAAAAAAAAAAAAAAAAAAAAAAAAAAAAAAAAAAAAAAAACACCAAAAAAAAAAAAAAAATACGGTGAAATTTTTCTGCGTTCTTTAGGACTAGCAGGCCGAGGGTGGATAGCATTTCGGTAACACTAGCTTCAGTGAAATTCCCAGTAGTGAATCGGGCTGCTCTACTTTGGACTTTTTCAAGGAGTTTATGTACTTTGCTGGTAAGTATCCCAGGCCGCTATTCCTTATTCGAGATGGGGTCTAACAAGAGTATGGTAGAGCCTTTCTTCGATCTTATTATGCATGAAGGAAGTTTCTCTGTATATAACCCAAGGCATTTAGAAGCTTTTGATGGAGCATATTGGCTTTGCTTGTTATTTTTCAAAATTTTTTATGTTTTTGGGATGTAACAGATATGTTTTTTTTATTCGCATATGACCATCACAAAAGTACTACATATAGGCCTACAGGCATAACAAGTAATTAACACAAATACAAATGAATAAATATGCAAAATTGAATGGAAATAAAGAAAATCAGTACAAATTAAAAAAAAAAAACCCGAAAAAAATAATGCAACAGATGTAGAATACCATAACAAATAACTTTAAAAAATAAACCAAATAAAACCCGTGTACACTAGCCTTATAATATCATTAGAATAAATTATTAAAATAACAAAAGAGATAATACATAAAAATATAATAACAGACAGTTCTAATAAATAGCGGCCGTCCCCAAAAAGAAAGAATATAAAATGAATAAAAAAATGGAACCAATAAATTTTTTAAAAAGTCAGTAACAAAATAAATGATAAAGAACACGACCCAAAATAAAAATCAAAGCCAAAATGGTAAAAAATCAAAATCAACGGGGGTATAGTAAAAATGTTTAAAAATTAATAAAATCACAAAAACACAATTTACACAAAATATTAATAATAAAATCGTTAATGACAATAAACTTTTTAAATAATTAACACTTAACAAAATAACGAGGACTAAATAAGTAAAATAAAAAAAATAAACACAAATACATTAAAACCAAAATTTTGAATAAATACATATCGAAATTAAATATAATGAACTAAATCAACACTAAATTATTACTAAAGTAAATCGTTACAATAAAAAATTGAATAAACAAATTAAAGATGACTAACTATGTACAATAAAAACTATAATAAATACGAAATGAACACATAGACAATATACATAAAAACAAAATAACACTATGAATAAAATATATACATTATAAATTAAAATCAAAAATAAACAAACAACAAAGGATGGTTAGCGAATGAAATTGCATTATTGTAAACCGTGGCCGTCATATTCCAGCAATTGTCAAGCAAAACTTACAGCTTCAATTCTGGACATCCTTTCACCTTACAAACTTTCATTTGCATTGGGATAGAAATCAACGGTGAGCGCCTTGTTACACGCCGTCGTTAGCTCCAGACCTAGTGCGTGCTTGGCAACGTCCTTCTTGTTGGCTTGCCAATTATAGATTGCTAAATTGCAGCGTCTTCAAATTCTGCAGCGGCGCCTTGTTTCTCGCGCGAAATATCGTGATCATAATAAGGCCATTTTTGTAAAACTTCACTGGCTCCCGATTTAGCACGATATTGTCCAATGTGCTCTTGATCACTTTCAAAGTTTTACATGATCTAGCCCCTTCTTATTTAAAAAGACAATTACCGCAATCACCAATACTTTTGTTTGCGTTCTTCCTCACAAAATCAATTGAGTGTTCCTGCTAAGTGCAATACAAAGTTTTACGGTTAGGAGACTTTCCCATATGCCGTCCTGTCTTGTGAATAATCTTCCCTGCTCATATCATATCTGCAAACTCATCAATCATTTTAAGTGTCTCCTGAAAACGCAATCTTTTTAAAAATGCTTTTGGCTGATTTTTAATTTGTCATGCTTGTATCACATTTGACTAAAAATTTTGAATCCTTATTTGGCTTTGGAGCATCTGGGGGTTTTTTTTAAAACAAAATTTGGCTGTATTTTAGTGTTTTTGGCCTGTTGAAGTGTGATATACGAGCGTATAAGTGTAAATTGCTTTGCCTCTCGGTTTATGAGATCATGGTTAAAATGGTTAAATTAGGTATGTTGAAATTTACTGTTTTTAAAATATTGTAAAGCGCAGTTGAGATTTTATTGTAATGGGGATATATAAGAAATTAATATTATTATATTATTATATGTGTATATATATCAGACCAAACTAGAGTCTACCACCAAACAGCTACAACAGCACCCCTGTAGAATTCCTTACATCACAGATTTTTTTTTTCCAAGTGGAAATCTGCATCTGGAACACCCCTACCAGCTTTACTGGGTTCCGTCAGTCACTGAGATTGTCGGAGTCGCATGAAGCCACTCAAACTCCGCTAGCTAGCCACACGTGACATTCTTTTTACGTGCACCAGCTTTCTTCCTGCACACATGTGATCTGTTACTGTGACCAAGCACCATTTTCCCCCATAGAACAACAATCTTCTACTACTGAGGATGTAATGATTGGAAGATAGATAAGATAGATGCAGTCAACAGTCAACCTAAAAAAACTTGCAAGTCGCCCTGACTGAATATGCAGCCACGGAAATTACAATTCATATTGACAGCAATCAAACAATCTAAACAACTTGCAAGAAACACGTTTGACTTCAATCAACATACAAGCTCAGCCAACCGCGGTTAACAAAGGGCTCAGAGCGACCGATAAGGTTCTGAACAGAAGCATCAAAACCACCGCCAAAATGAACCCCCCCCCACTGGCAAACCCACATTCCAGCCTCCCCCGCCCCTACCAGTCCCCGAATAACCAGAAAACCCTGAAACCTAGAAAGCCGAGACCCGCGAAATTCTAGTTAAAAAAACTTGACTGGGGAAAAGGCAGGGAGAGCAATATTCAAGGTATAGAACAGTGTTATCTGGGCAATTTTGTAAGCAAAAAAAAAATCTATCAAAATATTAATATGTTTCATATTTTTAAAACATGTCATGATCAAGTTTCATTGATCAAGTGATTTTTGGCAATAATTTTTATGGAAAGAACCTCATCCAAAATCTGTTTCAAATCTGTTAAAAACATGTATTGATTACATGAGATTTTCTCTGCTCCATATCATTTTGTACCAATATTTGTGAAACAATTGTTGAAAAAAAACTTATGGGGCTTTCTATTGTTATGGTTTTGGGAAGAATGTTTTTGTTATCACTTTTAACATGCCAGTGACACAATAAAACCACTTTTAGGAAGAATATAATTGACCCATAGGAGTTGGTTTGCTGTTGTGAACTCCTTGGAATGGAGAAGAAAAATGCGGAAGGTGTTACATATCTGCTTCCTTCTCAAGCGATTTCTTTCATTTGTCACAAATGATAGTCAAATGGTATCCATTATGTCAGAAAAATACGGTTCAATAGGGATCTAAATTCTAAATTGTCCGTAAGATATTGTTTAAACTTTTATGACATGTTTTATACAAACACTTAAAAGATAGCCATGTTCAGGCGGGTTGGAGGTAATTAATCTCAGCAATTAATTCGGTTCAACAACGACCACTTCTTGAAGGCAACACAATTTTTTTTATGCGCATGCGCATTTCAATTAAGCTGCTAAAGAGAGCCCATGGCTCTTCAATCAGCTACTATTAAAAACTCCACGCGAGTACGATCTTCACACGCTTTTCCGGCAAAAGTCTCTAGGGTAACACGCCCCTTTAACTTCATGCTGCTCTGAATTGATTGTATGTAAACAATAACATATACAGACATCTATTCAAGTTCCTCCAATTTATCTTTGACTTTTTGATTTTGAGCATTCACAAAATAGTGGAAGAAGGAGAATGGTGCATTGCATTGACTATTTAATATCCATGTCTCATCTGATTTTAGATAAGTGTGTCGCATATTTATAATATGTTAGAAGGACTTGAGGCATGTAAACAAATCATGGTATTGGTGATCAATCAATATTTTTTTATACTGTATTGCCGTATTGGGAGATAGATGACTGTGTTTTAGTTTTGTTTTGAATGTCAGAGTCCACTGGGGTTCAATATTGAGTACGAGTCCAGCAGGGTTTGAGTCTGCGGCGAATCGAGTCCATGGCATGGGGGCCCTGAGGTTCGAGTCCCTGGGACCCGAGTTCCGAAGGTCCACCGAGCATGGATCCAAGTCTGAGTGACTCGACTCGCCAATTGCGTCCGGACGAGTCCTGGGCTGTTCTAAAACTTTTTCCAACACGTAGTGCGTCCCATCGCCCGAAGTTTCCACGCGTCAAATCTGCAACAGGGGCCTACGAAGAACAACACTGAAGCGGATGTTCCAGGATAACAGATGTCATGTTCACAAGGAAATGTAAGACCGAAAAAAACAATACAGTGGGGCTGTTACACAGGGCAACAGATCCGCATCAATGTAATGTGGGGACTTCCAAAATCCAGATGTTTGTGAAACGTGCGTTGGACTGTCTGACGATGCACATTTTCATAGCCATTACAGCATGATTGTGCGAACAAATCAAATCTATCGCGTAAGAGCGTGCACAAGTTCAGTGAATGGAATCGAGCGTTATTAGGCGTGACACTGTGTGATGAGATTTAGAAAACGCGATAGAAGCGTGTTCCTATCCGAACTCCCTCATATTTCGATCTCATGTTTGAGGGTGACGTCCACTGTGACAGTTAGGGTTTTGGCACCCTAGAAACGCCCGCGCTGGCCTTTCCATTGCAAAACGAGTGAATAAAGGCAGCACAATCGAAAGCTAAAGCGAATTGCAGAGTCACGTCATTAGTATGGTTTGATGACGTTACCCTCAATGAATCAAGGGGGATCCCGAACAGAGTATACGCTGTGGGCTGTGCAGTGTGCGGTAGGAACACGATATCCTATGGATGTAATATAAATACACCTGCAATTGCATGCAAGACACTGGCCACATTGATTTGCTCGTGTAGATAGCCCCCAGTAAGTGTTTCTGTCAAAAATGTACTATATGCTCACACAGGGTATCATGGGTATATGGTTCTACTTTGAACAAGTAGCCTATGTTTACAATTTCACGGACCAATACCACAATACTGATCATCACAAAACATCAGGATCCCAAGCCTAGCCCAGCCTTGCTTAAAATTACAAAAATCGCAAACTACCGCTCGGGCTCGGCAATGGGTGACGAGCTAAATAAACTAGTCCATCTCTGTAACCAAAAAACCCACCCTCCATTTCCAATACGATACTTTTACTCTTCCCATGCAAACAACTACTTATGGTCTAGACGGAAGAGATGAAGGGCAACGGCAAATTTGAAACACTAAAATCCCTAAACTAAAAATATTCAAATTTGAAGTGCTTTTTCTCAAAAATTTTCATCCAACATCTTTTGTTGGATGAGAAACGTTGCTCAAACTAGCGTTTTCTAGCTAAATATGCCACAAAGGTGTAGAGGTCTGTTTAAGAAAAATTAGTCAAGAACGATTCTCTGGAACTTAATAGGCTGAAAAATGAGAGTCCGTGGAAACGGGAAATCGGCCTAAAAAATGAGGGTCTTATTGCCGGTGTAAGGAACTGAGTGTCCTCCATGATACTCACCTGGAGAGTGTCCTAGCTACCATAGCAACATGTCGGACTAAACCGTGACCTTGTCGACGAGGCCATTTGGGGAAAGTGCTGAAACAAATGATGCGTAAGCACTCAATGGAGACACAATAGCTAGATGGGCGGTGGGGCACTCAGTCACACGGACCACGGTATATATGGACCGGCACATAACCATACCACCTTTCAATGTGAGTAACCCCCGGGTCCTACAGGAGCTTATTGAACAGTCAAGTTGTGAGTCAGAGATAAGGTACTCGCCCTCCAGGAAGTTCCCCTGCCACTTGAATAAGCAAAGAATGGGCATTCCTATTGTTACCAACCTCAAACATGAACCATTAACAGCAATTGCAGAATTACAAGACCCATAGAGGCGTTTGTCCGAAAGAGACAAAATATCAAACAACCATCAACCTGAAGAGAGCATAACCTGCCCTCATGATGAAGGATGTTTGTCAACGCATTCCAAAAAGAGGTACACCGTTCCACGGATACCATGGGGGTTACTTTACAAGTTTACCAGGACCTTGAACGTCAAGCGCCACTAGAAATGGCATCAACACGAACATCAACCAGCCATCGGTGGACAATTAAGGACAATGTGAAGTTTTACTAAAAAATACATTAAAAAACAAATGTAACACGTAAGTGTCGAGAAGTTTCAATGAAAAGATTCAGATGATTAATAAATACCACATGTGACTAAATAATTTTATTCACGTTTTAAATAGGAAAATGGAATTCAAAAATGGCCGGCAAATGGAACAAAAAAAGGCCAAACTTAGCCCTAAGATTTCACAGGGCAAATGGGAAAAAAGGTAGCATTCTTTTGATACAAAATTGTGAACCACTTCCGGTAATCTGGGTCCCTGGGGACGATGCTATCAGCGATCGGACATGGGACCTGTAAGCTGTTTTTTTTTACTCAGTTCCATTCATTTGTGACAAATCTTACTGAACTTTGCTTCACAAGAGTAAATTGCGAAAATCAGGATATGAATCAATGATAATCAGTGCAAGATTAAATTAGAATATTCATTTTAAAAATTGTAAAATTCAAAGAGTCCAATTATCAACTGGTCCAGATAGTGGAAACAGATCTCTTTCAATAACTTTATTCTCAACAATTTAACTATTTTAAGTGTCCATTTCCATAAGCTGGATAACTTTGAAGAAATTTCAAGGTCAAGTGGTAAAATTCAAGTTGAAGGAAGGACTTCATTGAAAAACTAAGAAGCAGAAATAATTATATTATTTTCCTTGCCAAGTCAAAAGCTAACGTTAGAACGTTTTTATCGCGTGCGTAGCGCAGTATAGACTTTTTACTCGGGCCATTGTGGGGCCATTTTTTGTTCGCGGATTGTCCGTAAATGTCGGACGCTTTCGGCCGGTGAAAATGGGACGTGCAAATTACTGTCGTGCTGGTGTTTTGCATTCTTTCTTCAGATTTCCCTTCCTTCCCCCTTTCTCTTTCGCTCTGTCTAATCTGTCGTACGCCTCACCCCCTAATTCCCCCTTCTCTTTGCTACACCCCTCTTTCCTCTTCTTTTCTTATTCACTCTTCCCCTAGAATTGTCGTGTAATTCTTAGCTTGAGTTTTTTTTGGGTAAAAAAACGGTGTTTTTTGTAAATTGGTGCTTTAGTTAAATGGAAAGTTGGGGTTGTTTACTGATTTGTGAAGTATGTACGAGATCAGTATCACTGCTTTAAAGAAGATCTGAAAATTGCGCTTCTAGAGTGCGGATTTGTTTAAATCAACGTTACGTGTTAGTGAAATTAAATGTTGCTGCCAAAAAGGAAATTAGTGATGGTTGTTTCCCCTCGCGGCGAGTTGTAACGCAGGGAGTTGGGCAAGTACCCTGTGTAGAAAGCGGGTAGTCAAAGGTTGCTCTGCCTAGACACTCCATTGCTTGTGGTCGTGTCCCGGGCACGAAGAAACTTTTACCGGAACCTCAACAATATTTTTAAAGGAGTCTAGGTTTGCCGCCGGGAACGCTACTCCATGGCGATACACAGTCAAAGAATCTGAAACCCCCAACAAAATCGAGGCACGACGTGTTAGACGACGAGGTCACACCATGCATAATACATGTGGTGTGATTCGATTTCCAACCAATTACTGTCGGGGTCATGCAGTAAATTCGTGGAACCCGGAAATAGCAGTGCGCTGTGGCACGAGGTTTCGATAGCCCAGTGAAGTGGATGAACAACCCGGAATATCGGAAAACTAGCAAAACTGTATAAATGGAACAATGTCATGGATGGGAAAATATTTTGTGAAGTGTCATTTTCCTTGTGCATATTCCCACTGTCAAACAGCATAAAGGACGAGGTCAGTACAAACCAATGACATTTTCGCATAATATGACTTCGAATATTGCAACACAAATTGCACTACGTGTCTAGGAAATTATCTAGAATGAAATGTTAATTTGAGATTTTGGCCCAGGGAGAATTGTTTGACCTTTCTGTGCTTTGGTATAAAGCTATACAAATGACCCAACCAGGTAATTATTAAGCAGAAGCGCGCTCTTTTTAGTATGATCTAAAAATGTTGTGAAGAAGTTCGTTTGTGCCGGGGCTATGAGTGTCGAGCTAATAGCGGGGGGGTACCCGGAAGAGCTTTTTGACGAAAATTAACCAATGTAATTGGTACTTTTTAGTAAAACCTCCAAGGAATCCATAAGGGAATTTTGACTGGCGGTGGGTGGTCACACAGAAAGTTTACTAGGGAGTAATGCTGCACTTAAATGCGGGGTTCTTGTTTTTTCAATGTTTTGTTGAGTTAAAACAGTCCAGTCATTTTATGGTTCGTGGGAAAAATGAGTTGGCGAGTGGTGCAAGATTGGTGGTGTTAGATTTGAGTTGCTGGTTATGTACTCTTCTTGCCCTGTCGTCTGGGTGGAATGTAGTTCTTGGAGATGTAAGTTCATCATGTGGGATGTTATAGAGACAAACGGTGAATTTTTCTGCGTTCTGGTAGACTTAGCCAGCCCGAGGGTGGATACATTTCGATAACACTAGTTCACGGGTGAAATTCCCAGTAGTGAATCGGGTTGCTCTCTTTGGACTTTTTCCAGGATGTTTATGTCCTTTGCTTGTAAGGATCCAGGGCGCGATTCCATATTCGAGATGGGGTCTAACAAGAGTATGGTAGAGCCTTTCTTTGATATAAATAGATGACAGATGGACGTTTCTCTGGATAAAACCAGGATTTAGAAGATTTGATGCAGAATTGGCTTTGGCTTGTAGTTTTAGAATTTTTATTGTTGGGGGTGTAACAGGAGATGTTTTTTTTTAGTCAATGCCATCACAAAGTCATACATATAGGCCTATAGCATAACAAAAGAAATTAACACAAATAAAAAATGAATAAAATAGCAATGGAAGAAATAAAGAAAAAATCAGTCAATAAAAAATAAAAAAACACGAAAATAAGAAATAAAAAAGTGAGAAACAAATAACAAATAATTTAAAAAATAAAACCAAATAAAAACCCGTGTACACAAGCCTTGAATATCATAAACTAACATGGTTAAAAATAAAAAATTATAATATTAACACTATTAACACTATTTATATAATAAACAGACATTTTATATAGCGCCTTCCCAAAAAGGAATAGAAATCTAAAATGAATAAAAATATTTTTAAAATGAATGTTTCCTTTTTTGGTTTGGCTTTTTTTAATAAAAAAAGGAAAACGACAAAATAATAAAAATAAAAGCCAAAATGGTAAAAGAAAAAAAAAATAAAAACGGGGGGATAATAAAAATATTTTAAAAATTAATAAAAATCAAAGCGTATACACAAAAATATAAAATATAAATCGTTAAAATGAAAATAAAACTTAAATAATTAACCCTTAACAAAATAAAGATGGACTACATAAGTAAAATAAAAAAAGAAACACAAATACAATTAAAAACAGTCAAACACTTCAAACAAAAAAATTAAAAATATTAAAATATAATAGAAATAAAATCAACACTAAATTATTTAATAAAGTAAAATCGTTAAAATAAAAATGAAATAAACAAATAAAGATGACTAAATAGGACCAATACAAACTAAATAATAAATAAGAAGAACACATGATAAATCAAAAAAAAAATAAAACACTATGAATAAAATATACATTATGAATTAATCAAAATAAACAAACAACGAAAGCACTTGTCGCGAATGAAATGAATTATGTAAACCCGGGGTCATATTCCAAAGCAATGTCAAGAAAACTTACCAGCTTCAATTCTGGACATCCTTCCACCTACAACCTTGCATGTGTCTATATATCAGACCAACCTAAGAGTCTACCACCAACAGATACAACAGCACCACTGTAGAAATTCTCTTACCATCACAGATTTTTTTTCCAAGTGACATCTGCATCTAGAACACCCCTACCAGCTTTACTTGGTTCAGCTCAGTCACTGGAGTTTTTCCGGAGTTGCCTGAAGCCACTCACACACTCCGCTAGCCAGCCACATAGACCTTTTTTACTTGCACCAGTCTTTCTTCCTGCACCACTTTGTTGATCTCCGTTCCTGTGACCAAGCACAATTTTGCACCTAGAAAAACAATCTCTACTACTGAGTGATGTAATGATTGGAAGATAGATAAGCAGATGCAGTCAAAAGTCAACCTAAAAAAAAACAAAAAAAAAACTTGAAAGTCGCCTGAATATGCAGCCACGAATTACAATCATATTTGGACATCCAATTCAAAACAATCTAAAACAAACTTGCAGGAAAATGTCGGCTTCAATTCAACATACAAATTCCAGCAAACTCGGTTAACAAATGGCTCAGAGCGAACGATAAGGTTCTGAACAGAAGCATCCACAACCACCCCCGCCCCCCCCCCCCCCACCGCCAACATGAACCCAATGGCAACCCACTATTTACCAGCCTCCCCCGCCTAACCAGTCACCAAATAACCAGAAACCCTGAAACGGAGAAGCCGAGACCGCGAAATTCTAGTTAAAACTTGATTGGGGACAAGGCAAGAGCAATATTTAAAGGGTATTAGAACAGTGTTATCTGTGCAATTTTGTAAGGCCAAAAAAATCTTATCCAAAATAGTTAATCGGTTTCATATTTGTTTAAAACATGTCATTGATCAAAGTTTCATCTGATCAAGTTGAGTTTGTGCAAATTTTTATAGAGAAGAAACTCCATCCAAACTCTGTTCAATCTGTTAAACCCTGGCTATTGATCAATGAGATTTTCTATGAATCCTATCATTTTTACAATATTTTGTGAAACAATTGTGAAAAAAACACTTATGGGCTTTATATTGTTATTGTTTGTGGGAGAATGTTTTGTTATGTTCACTTTACGCATGCAGTGACACAATTAAACCAAGTTTGGAAGAATATCATTGACCCATATGAGTGGTTTGCTGTGTTAAACTCCATTGGAATGGGAGAAAAATGGGAAGGTGGACATATCGCTTCCTTCAAGCGATTCTTCAGTTTGTCACAATATGTATTGTAGTAAAAATGGGGGAGTATCCATTAGTCAGAAAAATTACGGTTCAATCGGATCTAAATGCTACATTGTCGTAAGATATTAAACTTTTAATGACAGGTTTTATACAAAAACAACTGAAAAGATAGCATGTTCAGGCGGTGAAGGGCATTAATCTCAGCAATTAATTCGGTCAACAACGACCACGTCTGGACAGGCAAAACAATTTTGTTTCTGCGCATGCCGCATTATCAATTAAGCTTGCTAAAGAGAGCGCGTGGCTCTTCAACAGCTATTAAAAACTCCACGCGAGTACGATTTCACACGCTTTTCCGCAACGTCTAAGCGTTGTAACCGCCCTGCTCATGCTTGCTCGTGCATTGATTGAATGTAAACAATAACAATACAAGCAATCTATCAAGTTCCAATTTATCTTTGACTTGTCTGATTTTGAGCATTCACCAAAATTAGTGAGAATGGTGCATTGGACTATTTAATCTCATGTTCATCTGATTTAGATAAGGTTGTCAGCATATTTATAATATTTTAGAAGATTGACGCATGTAACACAAATAATGGTATTTGGTGATCATTCAAACTACCAGTATTGCCAGGCATTGGGAGATAGATGTGTGTTGTGTTTGTTTGAATGTCAGAGTCCACTGGGGTTCAATGGAGTCCGAGTCCAGCAGGCCTGAGTCTGCGGTGAATCCGAGTCCATGCGCATGGGGCCCTGAGGTTCGAGTCCATGGGACCGAGTCCGAGTCCACTGAGCATGATTCAAGTCTGAGTGACTCGGACTCGCCAATTAAGTCCGGACGAGTCCTGCTGTCTAAAACTCCACATCGTAGTGCGTCACGACCCGCGTCACGCGTAAAATCTGCAACAGGCTTAGGAAGAAAACACTTGCGCGGAATGTCCAGACAACCAGATGTCATGTTCAAAAGGAAATGTAAGACCGAAAACAAGACAGTGGGGCTGTTACACAGGGAACCAGATCCGCATCAATGTATGTGGTACTGCCAAGATCCAGATGTTGTGACGTGCGTTGGACTGTCTGCCTGGATTTTTTATTTTTTTATTTTTTATTACACATTTTCATGCTTTACAGATGATTGTTGCGACAAATCAAATATATCGCGTAAGTGCGTGCACGTCAGTGGTAATGGAATTGGCGTTATTAGGCGTGACACTGTGTGATGCGATAGGACAAACTGCGATAGAAGCGTGTTCCTATCCGCACTCCCTATAATTTCGATCTCAGTTTGAGGGGGATGTCACTGTGCGAGTTAGGTTTGCACCCTAGAACGCACGCGCTGGCCTTTCCAATTGCAACACGCGCGTGAATAAGGCAGCCACAATCGAAATGCTAAAGCGGATGCAGAGTCACGTCATTTAATACGTATACGTCGCCCTCAATGACTCAAGACCGTGCAGAGTATACGTGTGGGGTGCAGTGTGCCATACACGCTACTCCTATGTATGTATTAAATACACCATGCAACCAATTGGCCACATTGATCGTCGGGCAGATAGCCCCAGTAAGGGGAGGTGTGGCCTATCGGACATTTTTGACAGAAACACATGTATCATGGGTTTATGGTACTACTTTGAACTAGTAAGTGGCCTATGTTTACAATCACGACAATAACACAATACGTGACCACAAAATCATCGTGCATGCAAGCATAGCCCAGCCTGCGCTTCAATTACAAAATCCAAACTACCGGCTCGGGCTCGGCAATGGGTGGACGAGCTAAATTACTAGTCCATCTGTAACAAAAAATCCACTACGCTACTTTCACTCTTCCCATGCAAACCACTACTTGATGGTCTGCTGACGGAGAGGATGAAGTCAACGGCAAATTTTAAACTAAAATCCCTAAAATAGTTCAAATTTCAAGTGCTTTTTTCTCAAAAATTCTCATCCAACATCTTTTGTTGGATGAGAAAAGTGGCTAAAATGCGTTTCGAGATATAGCCAAAAGGTGTAGAGGTGGTTTGGTAGAGTAATGTAATTGATATTGCAATGAGTACGATTTTAGCGGATAGGTCGCCATTGGTTAACGTATATTTCGCACCCTCTAAATCCCAACTTCAGTACCGAAAACATTAATGACCTTCACCGCCTGGGCCCATGTTCCGCAGTATTAAAAAGCTGGAAAACAATACCATATATCGATCGAACGGTGATTTTTAAGATCGTTGATCATATCGGGAAGCATTATAAAGTGAAACATTGTGTACATTTCAAATGTTCTCAAATTGACTAAGAAAAAAAGTTTTGAGACATTTGATATTGCAGGGGTTCCGCGCGATATGGGGGCCCCATCCACGCCTGCAGCGCTTGTATATGAACTCTTCGTTGAACACTTTATATGTGATTATTCAAACCAAAATCTACCCATCAACTAGATTTTCAGACGTGATCAACCTCGAAGAATTATAATTAGTGAACCATGCACTTGTAAAGTTCAAAGGGTTTCTATAAAAATTTGCATAAGAAGATGTGTGTTTGGAAAATTGAACCTTGGGGGGTTCTGCGCTTCGCGCGGGACAGTGTACACTAACACAGTACCATATCATGCCCCCCACACGATAGAGTAGGCGAATGACGCCCTGCATGGAATAGTACAGAAGCCATCAATCCGTATTCTCGCTTTAGAAGGTTGGGCCTTACCGCCTTGCCTCTAAAATTTTGACCCCATTACATGCATAGTGTATATTGTTGGGGGGTATGGGAAGTGATGTTGGATTAAATAAGCCTCTGCAGGAAAAAATAAAAATCCAAGATGCGTCCAAAATGGTCGCTATGTACCTAAAAATATGTTTGTAGGTATGACTGGTGATTACAACCTCCTTCAAAATAGTGCCGTTACGTCGTTTAAAAAGCCAATCAAATTGTTCTACAGGGATGATACCAATTTAGGTATAGCTTAAGGATGCTATGTTACAAAATTGGTTAAAAACATGGGTTTTTTTAGCATTTTTTGAAAAAAAAGGTCTCATTTATATTATCTTTCTTCAATATGGTTTAAAACATTATACCTGCATTTGGATATTTTCCACAAATGGACGTGATATAATACGCAGATGGCATAAAAACATCAGAAGCATTCGATATACCAAAAGCACGTTATTACGACAAAGTTCATAAAGCAGTTATTTGAGATTTAAGCTTTTTTAAGTGCATCTAAAAACCTATACAGAGAAACTCCTTGAACAAAGCTGGAGATTGAAAATGATCTTACCTGACATGTGCAGTGGTGAATGAATCAATGAATCAAATCAATCAATGAATGAATGACATGAATCAATCAATGAATCAATCAATCAATCAACCAACCAATCAACCCCAACAAACACCCCAAGCGCGCATAAAACACCTTATGAAAATTAAAATGTCCAGGCAAACAGACATGTGTATTTTGTTCCCGCATGCTTGGATAATTGGGTGGGGGTGGGGGTCCATCCAAACCCCCCCATGATCCATCCCATGGAAATGAACCTTTAACTGTTTAAGAGATGAATAGCTGTGCAGTACACGTGGTCACTAAAAAGGACCAATGCTCAGCCTTTGGGGCAAACACACTAGAAAAGCCCATCTCCAACTTCTGCACGGTTCTGGGCACCTGGATAAAATAAAATCTTTCACAGCACTTTGATGCTTCCATGTATACAAAAATGGCATAGATCACTTTTCCATAATAAAAAAAATCCACAAATGGGCCAGAAAATATGCCTTCAATTAGACGACATCCCCTCGGCTCAGTGCGCCGAGTCCTACAATTATTGTATCAAATGCGTAAAAGCTATCATGACCTATTTAAAAGACTGACATTTATGGATAAAACGACTGGTAGTTTTTAAGCAATTATTTCTCCGGTTGATATACATATCAATATTATGGAAAAGTATTAAATCTAGGAGTGTATTTTCAATTTACCTTATATAAGAATTGCTTGGCTAGAATATGACATATTGCAAGTGAGGATTCCATACGTCATGAGTCTTCCAAACAGGCAATCGACCATTTTGGCGACCCGACATTAGTGAGTCTTTTGCATATTATGATACTATATCACAAGCTCTTTTCATATACCAAATATGGAGCAAAAATAACGTTCACAATTTTTCGAATAATAGGTTTTCACTTGGGGAATAACCCAAACCCAAATGAAAGTCTTCCAAAAACAGACCAAGTCTGCCATTGTTGTTTGCTGGATCTGAAAACCACCGCAGTGAGCTATCGATCAGTGGGATACTGGAGATTCATCTCTCGCTTGACAAACGGGGGGGGGGGGGCTATAGAAGGTCTGGTCGAGGTTTATATCAGTAACTAATGTGTGTAGCTGTATCTGAGCGATGTGGCCACACTCAAAAAATATTATAATTTTTCCAGTATTTTACTGACAACCATTCTGCCGAATAATTACGCTAAAATTTATACAGTATACTGTAAAAGCTGATTCAATCAAAACACTGCACAAATAATTGGCGAGTTATTACAGAGATGTGAATGTGTAGAGAATACAAAAAAGCACTGACGAACATCTAACTTAGTAAGGCTATCCAAAAATTTCAACCAAAATGTTCGGTGGCATATACTGTAAAGTTCAGTTAATTTTGGTAAAACATATGCATTAAATGTAAAATATAAAGTACTTTGAATGGGAAACTATAAAAGCTGCGGTTTATGGGATTTTGTGCAGAATGCTCCCAGTCTTTTCCTTAAGATTGACAGTAATTTTTTTAAATAATTATAATTGAGAATCATAATTAGGGCATAACAAGGTTGAATAATTCAAATTTCCGCTATTCCACTCTTATTCCTACCCTACCCTCACGTTTCCTTCCTAGCCCTTTCTTCTTGTTTTCCGGTTGCTTCGTCGGTTCTTTTCTTCCCCACGCTCCCCTCTGTACTTAGCTGTTTGTCCGTTTTCACTCACTTTGCCCCCTGTCTCTCCTTCTCCTTTTTCTCGCCGGTCCTCCCGTTGCGTCCCCGCCCTGCTCGCGTCCCTTTTTTCCTTCACTCGGCTTCCTCTCCCTATTCTCCACGACATCCTCTTTCTTTCTCGCCCTTCCCCGTTCCGCCCCCTCATCCCGATTATCATTTTTTATAGCTCTATTCTTTTCCCGAATCCCCTCCCCTCTGTTTGACTTTTTTTTCCTTGTTTCAAGGATTTTCTCCCCGATTCGCGTCTGTACTTCCCGCCTTTTTTCTCCCTTCTTTCACTACGCCCTTCATCTCCTTTCATTCTCTTCTGCCGTACCCCATTTTCGACTCCCCTGCTTGTTTTTTTGAAGTACTCCTGCACTGTCTTCGTTTTCCTATCTCGCTCCTGTCCCTACACACCCCACGCTTCCTGTTCCCTTGTGATTCCTTTCATTCCGTCAACTTACGTTTCTTCGCCTGTTTTTCTTGTCTCTCTAAGTGTCTTATCTCCTTTCTTTGGCTGCTTTTTTCTGCGTTTCCATTTCGCCTATTCCCCTGCTCTTTTCCCCGTGCTTGTTCGCCCTTCGTCTTTTTTTCATTCCATCGCTTCGTTTTCCCCTTCCCCCCTTCTCCCTCTCACGCACGTGCCTCGTTGGACCCGTTCTACCTCTCGTCTCTTGTTCTTCTGTTGCTTCTATTCCCTTCACGCTTTTCTTCATTGTTATTCTCTTTTCTCCTGACTTCTCTGCACTCATGCTTTTATCTCCTTCCTCTTTGTGCCTCCCTTCCTTATTTCTACTTCACCATGCCCACTCTTTTGTTAATTCAACCTTACCTGTGTGGCCCTCTCCGGACCGTGCTTCCCTTTTGCCGTCCCTTTCCTCTTTTTTTCCCTCTCCTCCCACCCCTGACTATCGGTTGCATCGTCCTCCCCTGAGGTGTCCGCGTTGTGCGACCTTATTCTCTTTTGTTACCGGCTGTGTTCTACGTTACCCTAGCATTTCCTCCTCTGGATTCCCCGCGTTTACTTCGTTCATCGTTTATTTCTCTTTGGGTGTTCCCCCTCATCTTCTCCTTCCCCTCCTCCCGTTTTCTTTGGCTTTCCTCTCTGCCTGTTCTTCTCGATCCATCCGTACTTGCACCCTCTTTCTTATCGCTCCCCTTCCACCCTCTTCCATATTTTGTTTCATGCCCCCTTTTTATCTCTCTATTCCCCCCTGCCGCCCACCTTTGTCCGCTTTCATTCATTTATTTTGTCGCTTTTCTCCGCTCTTTTCTGTCTTCATTCATTCTGATTTCTCTTCTTCTCGTTCACGAGCCTCTCTTGATAAATTTGTCGTAATAGGCCTAGAAAATTGGATAAAAAAGTTTTTTACTATATTTTTAATTACGGTCAAGTATGTCTTTCTGATCCTTTTTGTTAATGTGAAGCGCAAGTTGTTTTCGTCTGGTTTCCTCGGTGTTGCTTTTGGTTTGTGGTTGTATTTCGTCAAATACAAGATGATGTTAGTAGTGGTATAAACAAAATATGCATTTTAGCTGGAATGTGTTCGTACTCGACGTAGATTGTAAGATGGTCTTGGACTGTCCTTTTTAAAAGGACACATCCGGGCGATGAGCAAGGCAAAAAGGAGCCTACGTTTATCAGTTTGAATCGCGCCAGTTGAGTTGTATTTATTATTATTTTTATGTTTTTAGGACATAATAGGTAAAGGATCTTTTATTTTTGTAATGATGCAAACTATACGTTTCATGAGAATAATTTTACAAAATACCCTTATTTCATTTAAGAATTGAGAACACAAACATACATTTTAGTTACGTAAATTGTGCAAAAATAGTAACATTTACTCGTTTTACACCTGTTGCTGCAATTAATTGATGTGAAGTGGTAATAAAGCAAAAGATCAAAATCAGCATAAGTTGGTAATTCAAAGTTAAACAACAAAAGATAATTTTTAACCCCAGAGAAGGACATAAACAAATCACTAATGTAGAGCCTATGTTCAATTCAATTTTTTTGTTTAGATAGTTCAAAAACCTCTTTGAAACCTTCACGTTTTGTATGCTATTTGTCCATTTTTAATGACAGATATTAATTTTGGGAAAGGAAATAATGTACTATACATAAATTTCAATGTTCAATATTCCCTTTATGGTAGCAAGTACGTGGTTATTAGGGTATTGGGTAATATCAGAGGGTCCCAGGTTTGATTCTGTGTTCATAGTAGATAGGCTACCTGTTTAAAGTACTTAACTGATTAATTTACAGCAAATTAACCCTCGTATACCCGAGCCATTTTTTTAAACAAAACTCCGAAGGGGGGTGGTTACCACCCCCTGTGATTTCCGTTACTGAACATACGATTCCTGTAAATGTGGTACCAAGGGATAGCTGAGCGTTCTTATTTCATTAGTACCAAAATTAAGTACCAACAATCCAATTATTGGCGTCACTAGACGTATTATGTTGAGGAAAGTGCTAAAATACTGAATATAGGGTGGAAATTGATGTTTGAAGGGGGTGCGAACCACCCCCCTTAGGTAGAAGACGGTTAAGATCATAATGCAATGTAAAAACAAAGCACTCAAAATATTTTTGTTTTTCCTCTTTCTTCCTATATTTCCCACATACCTATTATTTTGAGTCCAGCAACTTAGTTGTGATAATAATTCACTAACCTTGTAATTATCTGTGTTTACTAAATAAGCGCAATAAAGTAATAGGTTTTGAGTACATGTAGAACAAATTATCATTCACATTTCAGCCATCTCAATTAAAATACAGGATTTATGGTAATTTAAAAGATTAACTCATTGAAATTATTCAATAAATTGAATGCAACTCGATTACACTTCATTTTATTAAGTAGATACAGGAAATTAGTTTGCTTTCAATTCCAATAACGAAAAGATGTTTAACATGAGAAAATTCTCATTCGGCATTTTCAATAAAGACCCCTTTGATAATCAGCAATATGGCAATTTGAATTGAATCAAAGTCAGAAGTCTGTCGGCAAACTGCCATCTAACCTCAAAATGGTTAGTTTTTTTACTCATAGAAAGTTTTCAACAAAAGAAAGTATAAGAGCAACTTACTCTAAGAGTGGGCTATGACTCCAAGGTGAAAACATATACGACATGATCTGTTTGATGACAAATATAAATAATATCCAGGGGAATATCAATTTCATTTCAATGGTCTGATATTACACTCCGCAAGGCGTTATTTTTAACGCGTTTTAGATTACGTCATTTGACACTAATGCTAATATAATCTTCCTATGGTTTTCGTAACTTGAAAGTCAGTACGTACATGAATCTGTATTTATTTTCAGTTTTTTTTTTTTTTAATGTTTATAGTTTTTTTCTGAAAAAAATTTAAAAACTATAAATGTAAAGATACCCATATGATTAAAGAGTTGTTTTTAGTAATGTACTGGAAAATAACAGTTTCATTATAAACAAGGTTGTATGTGTCGATCTAGAATTACAGTGATTTCCGAAGCTCGTAATTTAATACAATATAAATGACTTGATGTAAAATAAGCTTTCTTCTGATAACTAGGATCTTTGATTCCTTTTACTCTGAAAAAAGTATCAACATATACACCTTCAAGCAATAAACAGCTAAATCACAACTGCTTCCACTTAACGTTTATGAAAGTTATTATGTCCATTAATCACAAAACCCAGGGTTTCAAACACTAGACATACGCTTTGGATGTCCTTGTACTTACACATGTGGGCCGACGCTACAATTGGAAATACAGCAAAATTAATGTAAATATTATGTCCAATTTTACCGGCGTATAAAACGACTACAACTGGAGCTTTTATTTTTTTCTTTTTTGTTAGAATTTTTTTTCGAGGAATCAACATTATCGTACATTCCGTATTATGAATTTCAATTATACGATAAGTACTAAAGTTACCAGGAAAAAAATGCTATAAATTTTACAGAAAAATTCTGCAGCAATGTCATTCCAACAAAACACGTAAAATCCATCTTTTTACAGGTTTCCATTCAAATTAAATCAATTTAGCAAATTTTTGAAGGGCGCCCCCTAATTTTTCAAAAATTTGGGGAGATTTTTACACGGTGCATTGGTACTGGCTAGTTACACTATACCTGTGAATGGTTAAGCTCGAAAATGTTTATGTGTCACACACGAAGGAATTTGTACTAGAATTAATTATTATGGGGATCCCGATAATAATTCAACGGCCTGCTGGAAACGGCCTTCCAATGTGAAATACCGGGAAATATGGCCATGTACGTGTCTACGCTCATCCATTAGTGGTTAATAGTTCGGGAAAGTCAAGTTAGAGGTTATTTTCTCGAGTGGCATTATTTCATTATGGCGGGACATTAAACGTAGAAATTTCAGCTCGGCCGTTTAAGTCCAATCTGGGATCCCAATGTCTAAGTACAAAATCGCTTATGGGTGATAAATTACGCATTTTTTAGCATTCTCGTAGAAGTATAGTTTTCTAGACCAATTACCAACTGTAAAGTGCAAAAATATCAACTTTTGAAAATTGGGGGCGCTCCTTCAAAAACAATGTGCCCAATATTGCTTTACCGTATATTTATAAATTAACTGTATATTTATAGGCTGATGTAGTATATTTACATTGAGTATTAAATATTTGATTAAATCCATCTAACAAAATAAAAATTCATCTTCATCATTCCTCTTTTCTATCTTCACTGGCACATTATTTTGCCTGTAAGAGGACACGACAACCTTAGGAAAACCGTACAAAAGCATAGTCCTTTCTAGCGCCGCCTCCGAAGGACCAAAAGTAGTTCACATGTTGAATACACCCCGCCTGATGCGATCGACGACTCATTTTGTGAGTAAGCCAAAACCAGCTCAATGGGCATTTGTCTCCGTTGACATAAAATCAGAGGACGTTTTTAGTTTTTGCAAAAAGACCAATCACTGTAATTAAATTTGACAAGGAAAACAAAGGATACTTGAATGGAAAAAAAAAGCGTGCTCAAAATGAAGAACGTTCAATGTCCACATAAAATTCATCTTTCCTAAAATGTTTCAAATTTTAGAATACAAGTCATCATTCTCGAAAACTTTAATCGCCGATATATCGAAATGGGACTTTTGGTCGATTGGCCTGTTGGAAGATTCGTGACGATATTTAAAAACAATAAAAAAATATAATATATATTTTCCTACTTAACAAATGCACATTAGTTTTTTTTTTCTTATCAACGACAAACACCTGTATCCAAACAAGTATTGTCGATCCTGCAATTGAAAAAATACGTGCTCGAGAGTCTCGATATCATCAACACAAGTCTATAGCGCCAATTTAAACAAAAAAAATGAATTGTAGAAATAATGCTGTGGAGAAAGTTGAAATGAAGTTCGTAGTTGTGGAGTCATATGGGATCTCAAGGGTAGGAGGTAACTGTAATTTGGAGGAGTGGCGGTAATATCAAGAAACTTGTTTTTAAGCAATTATTTTTATTTCTTAAATCCCAATATAGCAAAAAATTGGTCGAAACCAAGGAACGGATCCAGTGTCAGCAGAAAAATGTTATTTAATGCTATATCTTTCATTCTTTTTATGAATGGCAGATGAGTTTGTAATACTGGAACCCGTTTATATTGCTAGAGAAAATCCCATGCAGACTTTTTAACATCAAAAATTCAAACTTATCGACATGATGGCTTTTATATACACAATCCCAGATCTAAATCAGTGTGTCAGAAGAATGCCTTATTATCAATTTTATAAAAGGGAATTACACCAATCTCATTGAGAATACTGGTAGCCCAGTATTTCACAATCTCTTTTACAAAAGGGTTCTTAATATGGTCTATAAAGAACTCAGTGTTCTGAAAATTACATTTAAATAGCAGATCATCGAAAGCCTGAATTGAAGTTATGAAACAAGCAATTTCCAATTAGCATCGTTGGATTTATATAAAAAACCGTTTGATCCAGGCAATTTAAAACACATTAAAAAAAATGTGATCGGCAATACGCATACTTAAACCTACCTTTGAACATGTTAGATCACAGTAATTTTCTTAATCTTATCTGAAACCACCATTCCACAAAAAATAACAAAATACTATCAACTCCTTAAAAAATTGCTCTGGAGGGGTTTGAAATACTGAAAAGGATATACAAGTTTAGGAACGCAAAGTTTTGATCAAAGTGACTTACCAAAACAGGGTAAGATTTCTCATCTTACACGTTTGCAGGGTTTTCTTTATATCAGCAATTCACTTATTGAAGTTAACATAAACCATATTATGTTTATCTGGAAGATAGAATACCCAAAAAATGGAATCGTTTGGCCAATTCATCTACCTATTTGCACAATGAGAAACATTTAATTTCTTAATATATAAATCGTACTTTGACTACATAGCTTATATGAAAACCAGAAAATACATGAAATAATGAAAAATTTATCCAAACGCTCCAATGTTTCCGAAGAGTATTTGTACAGTCCTAAGTATAAGGTGTCATCTGCCTACGGACTTATTTTAAAATCAGAATTTTGTTTAAATCACCAACTGACACAAGAAGACCGCTTTTATACCTTTAATACCTATACCTTATTTAATTGCTTAACAGTAGGAACATATCAAAATTTGTTTTTTCTAAATGCAAGGCGACAAACTGCAACCTTGACGAAGACCCGTTCAAAATTTTGAGGAAATGAGAGGCATATCCATTATTTATAATAACGCAACTTTACAGCTCAATTATATATAATATTAATCCATCTCTGGAAATCGGGCCCAACCAAATTGTACCAGAGATTTATTTATACAATTCCAACTAATGTTATCAAATGTCTTTTCAAAATCAATAACAAAGGAAAAACCAGTAATGTTCTCAAACAATGTCAAAATGTATATCCAAAAAGTAATCTAACATTTTCGGCCAATATAGCGACCCTTTAAGAAGCCGGTCTGATCATGATGTATAATCTCGTCAAGGGCAAGTGTAATACGGTTGCCAAGCGACTTTTTTATAATCTATGTTCAGGAGTGAGATGGGCCTCCTTTCAGTTTTCAGATATATCAAAGATTGTCCTTAAGGCCAGAGTGTAATCCTCTACTTGGAAACAACAGGATACCGTTCTCACAAAATGTTAAGATTTTCACGAGCGGACCACTAATTTCCAGTTCAAAAAGATTTTAAAATCCTGATCAGTTCTCAGAGATTTATCATTGGGGCATTGGACCTGACCGTTCCAACATTCCCCATTCGTTAATCGAACTTCACATTTTAAACAACTAGCGCTATCTAGCTCGGAAGGGGTTGTTGCAAAAAGACCTAGTCAACGTCACTATTATCATTAATATTGTTCAATGGCTACAGATTTTGATAAAAAACGCTTTCAGCATTAAGAATATCCTTAAGTTCTGAAATGTCATCACCATCAACAATAATTTTTCGAAAAAATTTTTTGAAAAAGTTTTGCTCAGTGTTTGTTTTTTAATTAGAAATACCTACTACTCTTTCCCCGTCTTCAAACCGACTGAGCTTTGGCACGTATTAAAAAAAAGCATGTGCTTTTTTATCATAAACACTTCAAGAACTTTCTCTTGCAGCTGATAGGAAGTTAACATTAGTTGGATAACGTTGGCACTGCATATCAAGGAATGAGTTTCCTTTACCAGTTTTCAGTAATCTTTTTCTTCCTTAATTTAATCATTTTTCCGGTAATATTTGATAATTTCCATGGCACTCCTGAAACTGTTTTACCAATAAGATTCTGTGGGATATGGATGAGTAGAGAAGGAAGAGAAGTGAACTCCCTTTGTTATCCCCCGAGTTTGTATTTAATTCCAAAAGCCCTGGGCCTTGAAGGTGTGGGGACTAATTTTGTTTTTTAAAATTCTAAGGCAGTCAGTTTACAAGCATAACTCTCAGATACTACGCGTTTTAGACTTGTGTATGTATGTAGGGTCAGAAAATTTTGGTGTAAGTTTTGCCACTGTGGAACGATGAAATAATATTAAAACTGGGGGCTAACCTGTACAGGAGTCTGTGTAACCATCCGAGTTACAAAGGTTCCAGCAGTGACCCTATAAGAGACCAGGAACGGACGGAAATGGTACCCTTATCTGAGACCAGTTCTGTTCAAATGGACACTCTATCCGAGACCAGGGCCAGGCAATATACCAATGGAATTTTAACCTAGGATTTTACAATCCATTTGAACTATTTTATGGACTTTTTATCCCGTTTGAGCATGAAAGCCATACAAAAATCATCATTCAGATCAAATCAATTCAGATTTAAAATCAAATTCCTGCCGATTTTATACTCTACATGAAAAAACTGAAAAGTAAAATTTGATAACCCTATGTGGACGACAGAGACATAGGTTGAATTTTGATACCCTAATCAAAGTCTCGAGACTGCCCAGGTCGCGTTTTTTGTCAACGCGGGGTGGTTATTACCCGACCAGAATACCAGTTACCAACCCCGAATTATAATTTTTGGGTTTCTCTGAACATTCTACGGAGGATATACTGATTTAATGAGCATGTCTTGGTAGGACTAAACAGTTAAACAAATGGATGCAGTCCAGGCTTGTCTATCACAGTCTTAAAGCATTGGGGTCAAAAACAAAAACTTGTAAATCACACAAAATTGGCTCTTAGTTATTATTTATCCAACAACAGGAAGACTTAAAAAAGCGGCAATGTGTAAATGAAAGAAATAGGTTAATTCGTGTATAGCGTGCAAACGTTACCATAGCCTCTCGGAAAAGGGTTGTTGCAAAACGATCAAGACCAAACACCTTTTCTAATTTCAATTCAAATTCAAAATAATTTTTATTAGAAATATTCGTTCAGTCCATAAATTACATAAATAAAATAAAATTGTAGGACCATGGATCTCTGCAGCAAAATATATTACAACACCATTCCATTGGGGTAGAATAGGTTGTCAAACCTTCATTGTATGCTTGAAATCAGAAAATGCTAATTTTTAGCCAACGTGTTAATCATCCGGCATTTGAAGGTTTCTATAGTGGTGATGTCATGTAGAGCAATGTTCATGTACTTATTAGCATTTTAGGTATCAATGGCAATCACGATGTATTTACCAACTTTCCAAAAATGATGGCTTCCATTATGAAAATGGTAAAATAATAGGGGCTGCAACCATAATCCTTCCAACTGGTATGCTCAAACCCCTCAGTAGATCATTGGCCATTAAAGTTAAAGAACTTGATATCACACTGTAACATGCTTAGATTGCTTTAAATGTTGATTTAATGTATCAGATATATTGCAATTGTATTTTAAAATGGAAACCTACGTACGTAAAAATGTTCAGTAAAATAACGTCGTTTGACTGGCAGCTAGTACTCAAACAACTCACAGAATAACTTCGTTTCTGAATACGGTACCTAACTGTAATTTTGTATAACTTAACGTGTGTTATTAGTCAAATGTGTAGAAAAACATTGGCTTAATTGATGATTGGTTCTGGAAATATCAGTGGAAAACATTAGATAGAATATTTAAATTTTTGGTTAAAATGCCAAAAATATTTTTTTTATTTTTTTTCCTCAAATTTGCACCTTAAATAATTCTAAACTCACAAATTTTGATATCAGCGTGTAGATAATTAATCCTTTCAGCTGACACAAATTGCATTCCAGTTGAAGATCGCAATCAAAAGTTACGGTAAAATCGGTCGTTAGTCAACTCGGCGGCCATTTGGACGCCAGCTGGATTTTCTATTTTTCGCATCGTTAAAATAATCCAACATGGTTTTCTGATGCCCAAGATGTTCCCCTACTTGATCTAGTCACCAAATTTTTTAGAGCAGCCCGGGCAAAATATTCAGTTTCCAGCTCGTGGCTCCCTACCTAGAAGTGTTCGAAGGGCCACAGGCAAATAATTGCCCCATTGAAATGTGCGTGACAAAATGTGGATTAAAGAAACTCTCTTTTCCACCAGACGTACAACCATTTTGAATATTTTCATGCAGAATTCACATGATTAGAGTCATGCATCAACTTTAACCCTCGTTAACGAAGGGGGGGGTGGTACCACCCCCCCCCTTCAGGTTTTTCCCCGGCTTGCTAAAACCCCCCTTTTATGGTGCCAAATTATTTAATGTAATGTCAATTGACATGTTCCGCTCCTTTTAATCCAAAAAAACAAACATCCCGGGTATAGGTAAGATACAGGGTGATCCCAAAGTGATGGATGGGGGGTAACCACCCCCCCTTCGGAAGAGGACGTACCAACATGGCCTAAACCACACAGGAACATCACGGACCCTTTTTGTTGATACCAATAGATAGCTATGGTCATCCTCTTCCATTGATACCAAAAATGAGTACCAACATGCATGGCATTACGTCCACAATGACGTCATAAAGTTCGAACGTCAGCAAACTGCCATTTCATAGACCACACACAGTGAAAAATTCAATTTTTCGCCAAAAAAGGTTAGGAAAATAGATTTTATGCGGTTTTTGACTATACTTGATGGGAAATGACTAGTTTTATTAATGACAACATTTTAGAGCTATAAGAAGGTGTTTGGTCGCTAAAAATTGCGAAAATATCAATTTTCCACCGATATCAGTATTTTCGTACTTTCCTCCAAACATATGACGTCCTGGTGACGTTATCATAATGGGGGATGTTAGTTACTTATTTTGGTACCAATGGAAGAAGAAAACTTAAGCTATCCTTGGTACCAA
This sequence comes from Ophioderma brevispina, assembly GCA_023653785.1. Taxonomy (NCBI): domain Eukaryota; kingdom Metazoa; phylum Echinodermata; class Ophiuroidea; order Amphilepidida; family Ophiodermatidae; genus Ophioderma; species Ophioderma brevispina. Next base: position 46,861 of record JAMKCH010032977.1, read on the forward strand.
ATTTACAGGAATCGGGTGCGTCAGTAACGAAACACAGGGGGGTGGTGGTTACCCCCCCCCCCCTTCGGGCGTTGTGTACAAAAAATGGCTCAGGTAGACGAGGGTTAATTGTGAAATCAATGCAATTATTTTCTGCTACTTCTATTGTCAAATTTATTAGATAAAATAGAAAAAATGGGAGTTATGTAAAGCAAATGTAAATTTAAATAGCTTTATTCATATGCATAGCAACAACAGCTTTCTTTATAACGGTTTTTATGTCTTCACATCACTTAAGCAACGTTGTATTATAAAGTGGAATCAATGTAAAATTAACATGCGAAATTAATAAAAAAAATACTAATATATATTAGGCACCAACCGTACTCATGCATAAACCTTTAATGGGAAAACACAATGCATGTTACACTGGTGTATTCGGGAGTATAAAGCTTATAAACTGCCATTGCAGAAATTCCAAGCTACACTTTAATCATGATGACTTTTAAAGAGAACTCTTGTCGACTGCTAAGACCAAATCACTTTGGTAGTAATATTGTCCATATACAGGCTGTACAAAAGTTGGCCTTGTTAACCACACATAAACATATTTCAATTGATACTGATTAGTTCTCGTACCAACCAATGGGAAACGTGACACAAACTGCAACATGGCAAATATGGCCATGGAAATATAAGATACTCACACTCAATGTCTTACTAACGATAATTCTGCAATAGCTAACATGGTCCAAAAAACGTCAAACTGGGCTGCCAAAATTATTTACTGGTACCAAAAGATTCGACTCGAGCACTGCAGCCCTACGGTCTCTCGATGGGAATACATCAGGGAAAGGCAAGATAGTCCATCAATCTATGGAAAAAATACTCGGTACACCCGGACAAAATTGCTACAGAAGGTTTTCTTGCTGTAACACCAGTAAAAACAAAAAAAAAAAATCATCTTCCAACAAACATTATCAAAAAGGTAGAAAAAGGGAAGCCTGGCAAGACATGCTAATTGCATTTATCTTATGTGTATATGCCCATATTTCGACACTAGGTATATAGCTCACAAATGCATGTTTGGGGAGATTTTCCATTTTTCTATTAGTATTGAACAGTTTTGCATGGTATGCCTGCAAGGGTGTAGCACTTGCAATGCAGATTAAAAGGGAAAGTGAGGTGCATTATTCAAGATGGCCGCAATTCCCGCCAAAATTAATTTGCATTCTAGATGAGTTGTCAGACTGCCAGCGGGATGAGGAGATTTTTTTTTATGAAATTATAACAGAGATTTATAAAACACATTGGCTCAATATTGAAGGATTTCCTTCCTCCCTGCTCCTTAGTGTTCTCTACTTATTCTTTGTATCTCCGCGGGAGGGGCAATCCCTATGCGGAAGTGATGGGATATGTTCCTTGGCCTGGTGAAAAATAGGATCCTTTCAGCTAAAATGTACCAAAAATATGGGGCCATTCGGTACACAAGCGGAATAAAAATTGGGTCATCAAGTATGGACCTTTAAGAGGGGGGGGCCTGAATTTAAAATAGGAAGTGCCTCTTTTCCAGAGTTCAAATTGCCATGAAATTATAAAACTGCTGCCATGAAATTATTTTAAAAATTGTTAAAATGTGCACGTAGGCTGCGAAAAGTTTGGGTGTTCAAATTATTTTTTAAAAATAGATAATTTTATGCAAACTTGTGATAAAAGTGGATAGCAGGAAAGAAGAAAATGGTCATTGAGTATGTGAACATTTTAAAAAGGGGTAATAGGTAGGACAGCAGCATAAAAAGGCGGTCAATCATTCTAGACGTCACCAAAGTCAGCATCTCACAGACCTTGACTACGCAGCTCTAACAGGGAATGTGATAGGTGCTGCACAAGATCTACTATAAAGCATCATTGAGAATGCTGCAGATAAAGTCAGCCTACATCTAAATGCCAAAGAGACTGAATGGAATACATGACCGTCAATATGAAGAGAATCATCAACCTATCTGCACTATACGGTACCCAACTCAAAAAGGTTAGCCCTCAAGTACCTCGGGTCCTATGTTGGACAGCAAGAAAGATTTATGAGTTAAAGGGCCATGGTCTGATCGCTAATAGCATCGTCCCCATACTCCAAGATTTTACCGGAAGTGGTCAGCATTTTGGTATTTGTAGAAAGCTACTATTTTTCTCATTTACCCTGTGAAATCTTAGGGCCAAAGGATATTTGGTTTGGAAGTTATGAGCGAAAATGTACCCCATTTTAGTCGACCGATATTAATTTTACACATATATGGCTAAGAAAATCATGTTTTTAGCTCTCACATGAAACCGGGTTGAAATATCAGCGCAGAACTCTACATATGGGGTTTAGGGGTGAAGACCATTTAATCAAGATGAAAACTGTATTTACTTAAATCGGGTCGTCCCCTTTTAATATATTGTATGATAACCAAAATATAGGTAAAAATGGCACAAAGGAAGACAATCGACCGCGAACCCTTTGACAATAATCACTCTGCCGCAATCGATGATCGGCGAGCAATATTACTGGAGAAATTTTTGAAAACTCTATGTACGAACACGTAAAAGTGTAAAAGTATATAGCATATTACAAAATGTTCCAGCTGTCTCCGGTGTGTATTTGTTGCTGTTTTCGTTAAATACGCAGTGTTTGTACATCGTTATGGTTCCGGTTATGGTTATGGGGAGTGTTCTTGGATTTTCGTTGGGTACCCATACTCGTTCCAGGGGTTCTGAAGTGACCCATAACTGGACCAATTTTCAGTGAAAATATACCCCTAATGGGACCAGTTTTTGGTGAAATTATACTAGTTTTCAGTGAAAATATACCCCCTAACGGGCCTAATTTGTAGTGACATCATACCCCTTGCGGGACCTGCTCTCAATATATGAAAAGAGATACACATTTAAAATAGCCAATATACAAGGAAAATGACACATTGACACTTGTGCTACTGCTAGAAAAATACATACTTAGAGTTATTTTACTGATATGTTTAGGTTAATTTTCCTCATTCATGCTTTTGTTTCATCTCATCTTGACTGCAATAACTCTCTTTTGTATGGTTTACCAAAAAATCTTCTGTCTTCACTTCAGAGAATTCAAAATTCTGCAGCTCGTCTTATCACAGGTAAAAGCGTCATGAACATAACTCTCCAGTTCTTCATGATCTCCATTGCTTGACTATTGAGGACAGAATTTCATTCAAAATCCTGTTGCTCACTTACAAAGCCATTCATGGTTATGCACCTGCCTACATCAGCAAACTCATATCATTATCCACTAACCGCTCGCTTCGCTCAGCACAACAGCTTACTTTAAAGGGATTTATTGGTATGAATCTATCGGCACATATATAATGAAATATCCCCAAATATGACGTACCAGATGGTTTTCATGGTCATTGGAGTATTCCTTGCGAAGAAAACACCATTTTCATGCTTAACTTTCGAAGCAGTAGACGATTTAACGAAGCCGCCATGTTTATTATTTACGCTATCGTTTTGCCACAAGCCATGTTTAGTCTTTCACACCAATTGAAAGATGATCGGTGGTTAGTCAAGTTCTGGCCTGTATGAAAGACTATCGCGTTTACTTTTAACATTGAAATTAAAAACACAGCTTTAATTTAACGTTTTCCTTTGAAGTATATAAATTTATCAAAAAATGGCATACATTTGTGCCTAATTTTTTTATAAAATGAGCCTGGGATTCTTGAGAAATATAGTTTTTAAAAATAAAATTAGGAAACTCTTCATCATACAAAGAAACGCTACTCGGTACATTGAAAAGTAGATTGCTGAGCCGCGCATTAGTGGGTTTCGAACACTGATCTCTATACAATGTGGAAACCTGGGCTTCGTAATTGAGGCACTGACGGCCATATTAGTCATACAAAAATAGCCCAAGCAGGTGGTTGAGAGCCGGTCATTTATACAAAATATGTTCCCATTGAAATATGGATAAGTGACATAACAGACTACAGAATCAAGCCAATTCATTTAGCTCATTGTATTTGCAAGTATGGGATGGCATGTCTCTAAATAATAATAATATTTTATTTCGCTCCAACTTCTGGAATTTTGGTGAAAAAAATAATCAATGGAACTAATATCCCACTTTCAATAAATCGACGGCTGACAAATTTTATATGGGAAAATACTCCACACCTGTTAAGCTATCTCTTGATGGTCTTTCATGGTTTCCAGATCTTCGTATGCATCCTGATAATATGAGCGAGTTCGATATGTCTTGTATTAAACCAAAAGACGTCAAACGTATTCTTCAGCGGAAAAGTTCAAACTCTGCTCCTGGTCCCGATAATATAACATATGGTTTACTTAAAAAGCTGCCATGTACCCATTATTTCATGGCAACTCTTTTTAATAAGATCTTTTGTAACCCTCGGCCGCTCCTCCATCTAGCTGGACTGAAAGCAGGGTCGTTCTTCTTCATAAAAAGGTGCTACTGATAATCCTTCTAATTTTAGAATGATCGCACTTTCCTCGTGCATCGGCAAAATATATCACCAAGTTCTTTCAAACAGAATTGAACAATATATTATTAATAATAATATTGTAAATCCTCAGCTCCAGAAAGCATTTCTAAGAGGGAAAAATGGTTGCATTGAGCACAACCAAGTTGTTCCTGAAATAATTCGTCATGCAAAAATAAAAACCGTACCGTTCATTTCACTTGGTTTGACTTGGAGGATGCATTTGGTTCTGTTTCCCATGATCTCATCGAGTACTCTCTCAATAGAGCCAAAATACCAGATAATGTTAGGAACTACATATTAAATCTCTATTCAAATATCTCTGGCAAGGTTTCTACAAAGAACTGGTCTTCCAATAGTTTCCAGTTCAAACGAGGCATCTTCCAAGGCGACCCACTTTTACCTATTATCGTTATTACATGTTTTGATCCAATTATTCAGTTTCTTGAAAAAGAGATGAGCCACGGATACGATATTGACGGGAATAAGGTCATTACCACTCCGTTTGCAGACGATTTTTGTCTTATTACTGGCAATAAACGCACTCATCAGCGTTTGATTTCCAAAATAAAGTCGCTTTCTGAATCTATGGGTTTCAAACTCAACCTTCTAAATGGTCGGTCTCTATCAATGTCCTTGGAATCAAACTGATTCCTCACAAATTTAAGGGTTCTCTTATACTTCAATAATAAAGACACTGAAATTTTGATATGTCAGGCAAATGTTGACGCCGTGGGTCTTACAAATATAGATAATCTCCTAAACTGTCAGAGTATAAAATTCGCACATTTATGCCTCATATTTGCTTCCTCTCTCAGAGGTATCATCTCACAGTGAATGATATGTTTGTTTCCCACCTCGAAAAGCTCGATGCCTTAGCTGATAGATATTTGAAAAAAATCTTCGGTATTCCTCATCCAGGCACAATTGCTTTATTCATATGCCAAAAGGCTTATTGACCCCACACCATCTGCACTATTAATAAAGCGGCTATTATTTTGCGTGGTGAATATAGCGTCTCACGCGTAACCGCCCGTCGATATAGCGTCTCATGCGTAACCGCTCGTCACAACGCGCAACGCGTACGCACTGGTAAGTAACGGTTATAAACAAATGGGTAATTTTGCTTAGCAACCGACCAAATTTTCAATGATTTTTCAGCCAATTCTGAACCGATTTCTTCCGAATATAGTTTCGAACCCGTCCGGTATCCTCATGCACCTTTCCTGTGAATTTGGCGCAATTTAGACCAAAACTGACGGAGCCTTTTATTAACATACATACATACACAGCAAGATTCCTACTCACGGTGTAACCCAGAGCTTAGGCTACTCCGTGTGTACTCTTAGCTCTACTCCAAGGGTACCCCTTGATGCATTATTGATGCAGTACCTACAACTAAGTACTTGCAAAGTACACAAGCCACTGGGTGGATAGCAGCTATGGTTACTAAGTAGTACCTATCATATAGTGTACTCTGCAGTTGCCTGCTAGGTGACTGACAGGTACCCATGTAAGCCACCAGTAGTGGAGTACCTCTGCAGCTACTCCACGGGAGTACCTTCACAGGTACTCCCCTACCGGCTACCTAGTAGGCAGCACTTTGGACCATAGAGGGCGCCAAACATCCCATTGTTGTTTACGACTTTCTGATCATTTTCAAGCTTAGTAACATCTATATTTGAGTTGAGCATCACCAAAAACCCCTATATATGACATTTTGTGTAAAACATATAACATATGTGACGAAATGTTAAATAATGTATAAAATTACTAAAATAATCACACAGATCTCAAAGCTCATTTGCATGGGAGTACCCACGCAGGTACTCCGGCATGGGGTGACTAGTAGTTAAGCTACTGCGTGTGTACCTAGGTGGATGATTACCCCCACTTTTGCGGCCGGCGATGTGCGGGTGGGAGTACTCCGTGGCTACTTCACAGGTACTCCCATGAAGAAATTGGTTGTGTACATACATACCCACAACATTAGCCAAATTATAGTATGATATGTGTACTAGGTTTTTTTTCAAATAAACTAAATAATTATGATACAAAAAGCAGGAATCAAGTTCTAACAAGAGTTTCTTAAAACTATTTTTTAAAAATAAAAAAGATTTTGCATTTTTTTAATGACGTTACTTTTGATGTTATTTAACACATTTTATAGGTTAAACGATTTTTATAGTTCAAATTCTTACATTAAAAACAAGTAAGTTACAAAAGAACGTAATATTACGGAAAATATAATAACGGTTTGCGTAAAAATACTACTCTTTTTCAAAATGTGTACTATTTTTTTCTAACCACTGTTTATTTACGTTTTTCTGCTTCCAAATTGTAATTTTATGTTAGGTATAGGTAATAAAGCGTGAAGATTATTGAATAATCGGGGTTTACCGTGGTTTAAAAGGTAAAGTCTGGTAAAATTAGAAACATTTTTAACAGTGTATTTACCTGGGAAATTTACTGAAGAAGATTCCCATGGATTTATATTGTGAAACTTTGACACTGCATGTTATCTCTTTGGAGTCTTCGCTGATTGTTGAACTGCAATACTTCTTTTAATTCTGGAAATGAATCGTCCTAATGAGTAGAAAATAAAGCGGCACCGGCACATTTTCACAAAATATGAAATTTCTTCAATTTGCTCCTCGCAAATGATAGTCTAGGCGGAAGAATAGAGATATATTTTACACATGAAGATAACATAGCCCAAAACAGCAGTTTTGCCATCTTTAATCAATAAATGTGTCTATTGCGTGAATATGATAGACTCGTACTCATTGATATTAAAACCACAAAGGCCACAGACCGGTCAAACAAGGTGCATGCCGTGGTAACCAACTCCGGCGTGTGTTTTCTTATGTTAAACGCCATATAGTAGGCCTAAATTGTTCCAGTCAATGACGGTTCTTGGAAAATATGAGAACTTGTAGCAGTCTTTTTTTGCAGGCGATTATTTTATATGAGTTGGAATGAGAATGTCGTGATTGACGCGGGTTTGGCTACAGTAATTAAGCTTTCGATCGATAAGGCCAGGAGTCCCTGTCTTGCTTTTTGGAGTATAATAGTGAGTCGGTTTGCAGTTCTCCGGTGTTCTAAAGTATCCCAGTTCAAGTCGGATTGTATGAGTTTGGTAATGCTTGTTTTCCTGTCATAGGTGTTGGTGACGAATCTTGCAGCCCTTTTTTGAGCTGCGAAGCAAGCTCCTACAAATCGCCCAGAAACCCTGTTAGTTAGTGTGTTCGTTCGTTCGTTCGTCCGTTCGTTACGGTAACATTAAAATGATGTATCCATTGATGCTCAGTTTACAGCTTTCCAGGTAATTTATTTCCAATCGGCACGAACACGCTCATTTTCGCTGATTACCAATACAAAAAAAACTAGCGAGTTGGTGGACGCTGTTTCGGACCTACCAAGGTCAAAGTTCCTAATTAATACCGGGGTATTAACACTGACGTATAGATGTCAGTGGGTATTAAAGAACTGTGCAATATTACTGTGATAAAAACAACACACTCGTCAAAACGAATTCATACCGCCATATTGGAAAATTTATTCTATTTGATCTTGGTAACGGTAAACTTTCTGAACAAAACACATACCTGACGATGTTCTTGGATGTCTAAGGGTTATTTTATAAGCGAGGGTGATTACTGTGATAAAAACAACACACTCGTCAAAACGAATTCATACCTCCATATTGGAAAATTGATTCTATTTGATCTTGGTTACGGCGGTACGGTAAGTACGTATAGCCTGTTTCTAAAATTGAAAACGTAAATTGAAAGCAGCGTTTGAAAATTCTCAAGACTGGAATAATACCGAAATGCATTGTGGGAAAAGGGATGCGGCCCGTAGCGATTGCGTGTTCACTTTTCCGTGTTTGCGAGCACCGAAGTACCCGACAAAAACGTTCAATTTTCTCGCTAGGTTCTATAGGTTCAGACCCAATTACGGTACATATTTAAAACAAAACATAGTAACGGACCCTCTGATGCAAAAATCTCCATAGAACCCCTTCGTTTTCCGGAGATATTTGAGATTTAGTTTCATTTGCGTGCATTCGCTATAACGGACTGATAACGTTAATCTCTCGCGCAGTACTAATTTAGATAATATTTTTCGGAGTCTGTGACACAGACTACACACTTTCCGCACCGCCGGTAAACTTTCTGAACAAAACACATACCTGACGATGTTCTTGGATGTCCTCCTGGGGTGGGGGGGGTACATGCAGATTTGGTTTGGTCGGGGATGTTGGCAGCTGAGGAAGTCGCACCCCTATACCCATTTTTAAGGGTCATTTGGTAGAAAAAGGTACCCATTTCCCAAGGATTTTTGCGGCAATTACAAACCCCATTTTTTTCAAAATTTTCCGGGGCTCGCCTGCGAGCCCCGGAAAATTTCAATTTTTTAGCTTAGATTTGAGGCCAATTTTCGTTCGTAAAACGGGACCCATGTCTAGGATTTCTCATGAAACGACCCATGTCTAGGGATTTTCTGCAAAAAATACCCACTGGGAGCCGAATCATCCCGTATACTTTACATGTGAGTAAACGCCGCAAACATGGAGTAGCCCCCCTCCCCGGGTGAGAACCCCCCCCCCCCGGGATGTCTAAGGGTTACTTTTTATAAGCGAGGGTGGCCTGGCGAAATCAACGAAGACAAAGTGTTTTTTTCATGCTGTAGTTGTTTACGTATATGCAGGTATTAAATTGAGCACGATTTGGTGTATTTTCCACATGTGGATTTCACAATCCCTCTTGAATATCCACTGTGGGAAATACACCGGTCCGCTTGTATTTCCACAGTGGATATTCACCGAAAAATGTGTACTCCCATGTTTGTAAATTCACCGGTCCGCCTGTATTTCCACATTGAATATTCACGAAAATGGTATTTCCACAATGTGGATATTCACCGCAAATGTGTATCTCCGCACGGTGGTATATTCACAGATCTCCGTGAATTTCCACATGTGGAAATTCACGAAATATGTGTATCTCCGCACGTTGTACATTTCACATATCTCCGTGAATCACATGTGGAAATTCACCGGGAAAAATGTGTATCTATCGCTCGCAACGGTTGGATATTCACCGACTCCCCGTTCATTTCCACTTTGGATATTCCCGAAAATGTGTACTCCGCATATGGATTGTTTTTAAAAAGTAGTTCATGTTTGGCCACTCAAGCCAGCACTGTTAAACTTATCGTAATGGAACATTCGTGAATTAACAGCCATCAAATCGAACTTCATGGTGATTAACTCAATTAATGACAGGCTCATATGGTCTTTTCGTAAAACCAACACTAATCATCCTCCTTAATTGACATTATTGATCAAAAACCAACTAAATTCCCATAACAAAGATTTCGACTCGTCATGCCAAGCAACAGATTCCGCTGATCTTTCACACAATGGCGACCATGACAATGTCAATCAAACTCATCGTGCTCACGTTCCACGATTTACCTGTCATCAAATATTTTTCCAACTATCTTGGCTACTATTGGCTCCTTGTCAGAATAAACCAAATGGTGTGGAAAAAATATAAAAGTTGAAAATAACAATAGTCCTTGTAATTCTAAATAGTCTCATATCTCTACTTAAAGCCATTATCAGCGATTTTTTTTCAAAATGCTAAACAATCGCGGCCCTATTTTTTCACCAAAGTCCATTGTTGAGTTGAAGTCCGCTCTTTCATGTATGACGTTCCGTTGTTGTCCAATTAAATGTTGGTACTTGCCTAATTCTTCGTCTTTAAAGGGTGTGGTGCATGTTAGATGAAGGTCCATATAATGACATAAGCAGCTGTTAATACATTGCATTATACGCATGCTGTCGTTATTACCTGTTTATTTTGAACGCTGTGATTAAGTAAACGGTACCACCCTCGTTCCCGGTCAACCATCATGACAAAAACTCCATCCATCTATCCATCCATCCATCCATCCATCCATCCATCCATCCAATCCGCCCGCCAGCCAGCCAGCCAGCCATCCACCCGCCATCCATCCATCCCTCCATTCCAATCCATCCATCCATCCATCCCATCCATCCATCCATCCATCCATCCATCCATCCATCCATCCATCATCCATCATCCATCCATCCATCCATCCATCCCATCCATCCATCCATCCATCCATCCATCCATCCCTCCATCCCTCCATCCATCCATCCCTCCATCCATCCATCTATCTATCTATCTATCTATCTATCTATCTATCTATCTATCTATCTCTCCTATCTCTCTCTCTCTCTATCTCTCTCTCTATCTACTATCTATCTATCTAATCTACTATCTATCTATCTCAATCTATCTATCTATCTATCTATCTCTCTACTATTCTTTCTATCATTCTTTCTATCTATCTCTCTCTCTATCTAACTATCTATCTATCTATCTATCTCGCTCTCTATCTATCTATCTCTCTCATCTCCTCTCTCTCTAGATCGCGATCGAATCCTCTCTCGATCTCCCTCTCGATCTCTCCCTCGATCTCGCTCTATCTCCTCTCTCATCTATCTCTCTCTCGATCTCTTCTCTCTCTCGACCGCGGTCGGAAGCAATGATTTCCTTCCTCCAAGCAATCTGTCAGCATGATTTGTGCAGTTTCATTTTGTTCAATGCCATCATCATGATCAGAAGTACAGGGTATGTCAGCCTTGGTCTTCCCAGTGCTCGTGTTCCTTGGTGGGCTTCCAGACCACAAGACCTTTGGAGACTGGTTCGTCTAGCCGTCTAGCACAATGAGCAGCAAAAGTCAGGCGTCGACCTCTCACTCTTTCAGACAGTTTGGGTAATCCCCATAATCCTCCTGGTAGGGATCTCTCCACTGGGGCAAACTCAAGAGTTTTCCCCTTTTTTTTTGTCCGCTCGCTTCGCTCGCGTAAAACTCATATTCCCCTTCTCCCTTCTTCCTCGGTCCCCATTTTTTTAAGCTCTTCTCTTCTCCATCCCCATTTTAATGTCGGTGCATCTGACCCGCCCTCACCTCCCCACCTGCCCCCCCCCCCCCCCCCGCGGTTACGCCACTGCTGTTGAAGACTGGCCGTTTTCTTCCTTCTGGCAATCTCAATGGGAAAAGAACTTATACAACTTAACTTCGATTTTTAAGCTATTACTGCAATTTCAAATATTTGGGACTCTTTCGGGTGAATCACTGATATGTCTTTGGTTTTAGTTTGAGCCTCCTTATTTCAAAATCTTTCACATTGAAAGGTGTGATGATAAAATTGTTGTTATACATCATTGTGCAGCATTTTGGCATAAAACATTTGAATTGACAACAATTGGTGTCAATTTCCAGATTGTACCTAGAGTACAGTCACCATTAGTGTTTAAAAACAGAAGATTTTTTTATTGTATATGACAAATAATCTTGGGAAAATTCTGGGTTTAGGAGCGAAAAATATTGCGTCCGGGGTCCAAAATTTTCAAGGAACACTGAGAGAAAATTTGCCACCAGCAGCTTGAAATCCCAAAGACATTCTCGGGATTTGTTGCTACAGTCAGTCTTCATATTGGCCAAAGCAAATATATTCGGCCATGTTATGTCATATTGAGTAATTAATTAATAGTTGAGTGAACAGGAGCGATCACTGAACTGAAGCGGTCACTGATAATGACACACTATGCGAACCTCGACTGAATCCTTCAGTCCTCTAATATACGCACGGCCGTTACCCTGTGCTGCTAGTAACGCCATCTTGAGCCGCCATGTTGCTAGTTGCGAAGGAGGGGCCAGGGACTCAGGCTAGGCGAGACCACCGCATAACCCCGTCGGTGAAATATACACACAGTGAATTGTGGTAACTCCTTAAAGGTCCATGGACATGCGTTAAACAATACTTAAATAACACCAAAAATGGTTTCATCATTCATAGTAGTATGGATCCAATGTAAATCTGCATGAAAGCAGTATTGAGAAACCGTAGTTTGTAAAATGGGCATAATACATAGTTTGTGGACAAGCTTTCAAAGGCATTCCAAAATGAAGTGTTAGGCGCGCTGGCAAGCGTGACCCAGAAGTGACGTACGAGTAACAAATGAGCGATACCGATAGCCTCATGATCGTACGCGTCCTCGTGGACCGGACGTGCGCGTGGCCCTGTTTCTTGCAATACTTACCACAGTTGACTTCTCGTGATATGCTTCGTACGTGTTGTATCATCATATGGCATAATTTTTCTTGATTTTGAATGCCTTAAATTACATGATAATGTGCTGTATTGTCGACGGCTGCAGCGGTGACTGTACCGACAAGGAGAATCAAGAACAAGATAGCTTTAATAATTCAGTTCCCCCGGCCCGAAACCGACAAGGAGAGATTCTGGAGTGTGCGCGGTGCGGTTAGCCCACTTGTGAGCTTTGTACAACTTTTTTTCCCACACTGACGTCATTACACGGGGTCAAATCCAACGCCAGCATCTTGATCCCGTTCCTTTATCGCGAACAGGAGAAGGCCCTGTCAGTTTTGGTATATTTATCCTTGAAATTTAACAACACTTTCTTCCCGATGGTTCACTTTTAAAATCTGTGTTCGATATGATCATGATACTGTGAGGTACTAAATGTACGAATTCAGAAATGGTCCCTACTCGGCCTGTCCACGACCCTTTAAACTCTCCTGTAAACTCCGTATAAATTACCATCCCCGTTCACCCCCCTTCACACAACATTCTGTAGTTTTATCGCAACTTTTAATATCATAACCGACCGATTTCTAACAGAACAAAAAGTCACCTGAAAATATAATCCCGTATAACTTAATCCCGTTTATTTTAATTTTTTCTCTCTTAATAACTCTCTTAATACTTTTTCATATATGGGCCCCAACACGTCAATATTTTAATTCCGAGAAGTTTTCCGTGTTAAACCTTTTTTCCTCAAAAGTACTCCTCGTGGGATAACCCCTATTACTCTTCCCTTCTATCCACATTATTTTTTCATAAATTCTCAAACTCCCATATCGTTCCCATCCTGTCGTTTATGCCCCTCCCCCTCAAAACATCCCATATCTTTTTTTATTTCCGTAATTTTCAGATATCCTGCTATCCCCACACCTTTGCAACTATAACCAGGATCTCTGCTATAACGCGCCTGTATTTGCTTGCCGCATATTAGAGTCTCACGCGTAATCCCCCCTCAATATAGCGTCTCATGCGTAACCGCCCGCCACAACGCGCACGTGTACCCCTTATACGTTACGATTATCAACAATGGTATTTGCTTATCATCGAACCAAATTTCGCTTGATTTTTCAGCCATTTCTGACGGATTTCGATCGATTTGTTTACACACGTCCGGTATCCTCATGCCCCTTTCATGAATTTAAGCGCTCTTTGAAGCAAAACTGACGGAGCCTTTTATTTAAACATACCACATACAACATCGCCAAATTCTAGCAGATGAGGCAGGCCGACCGCATATCGCAAGGCATAAAGGCCATAACTATAACTTATGTCCGCAACGCGTTGCGCAAGTACAACGCGTTTTTTGCGACATTTCGGCAACGCGTGGCGGTGTCGGCCAATTAAAATGATCAAGTTCTGTTAACGTATTTCAAAAAAATAGACCGCAACGCGTTGTAAAGTATATGCAACGCGTGTGGGAATTTCCCAACCTTTGCAAACCTGCACAACGCGTTGGCGATCTTCCACAACGCGTTGCGAGTCTTTAACAACCTCGTTTGCGAAGGTCCACTCGCCATAAAGGTCCTAACGTATCGCAACGCTTTGTGAAGAAAGTAGCAACCGCTTGCGACATTTCGGCAACAAGCAAGTTATGCGGCCGTCGCCCAATCAACAAAAAAATCATCATTTTCTGTGACGTACTTCAAAATATAGATCCACAAGGCGTTGCGGCAATACGTTTTACCCTTAGGCTTTCACAACGCGTGCAAGCCATCACAACAACGCGTTGCGAGCTTCATCACCCGCTTGTAAACTCCCAACGCTTTGTGACTGCTAAGGGGCCATACGTATTTTGGCCGCAAACGCGTTGAAGGTGGCAACGTGTTTGCAGGTCGCAACGCGTTGGATCTTTATATTTTTGAAAGACGTCACGAAAGTCATGATTTTGATTGGCCGTACAACCGCACGCACCCGCGTTGCCGAAATGGTCGCACGCGTTGCGCGAAATGTCGCAACGCGTTGTGACTTTCCTCACGAACGCGTTGCGGCCAATACGTATGGACCCTTATGGCTTGCGGATCTTAGCAACGCTTGTGAAGCTTGCAAACGCATTGTTGAAGCTCGCACGCGTTGTGAAGGTTGCAGCGTTGCGGGCTATTTTTTTAAATCTCACAAAATTTTCCCTGATGTGATTGGTCGACCGCAACGCTTGGCCGAAATGTCGCAAACGCGTTGCTATCTTTCTCGCAACGCGTTGCTACTTTCTCGCAACTGCGTTGCAGCATCCGTTATGGCATTTATGCTTTCGATAGTCTCAATCTATGCGCCAGGTGCGGCGATGGCCGCACCACTTTTTGAGAAGCAAAAAAAAAAAGCAAGAGAAAGGGGAGCAGAGAAGAGAGGAAGAAAGAGATAGAGAGAGAGAGAGAGATCGAAAGAAAGATACGGGGGGAAGTTGGGAGAGAGAGATAGAGAGAAAAGAAGAAAGACGAATATGGGCAGGGAGAATCATGCGAAAGTGGGAATTGAAAGTTTTCGATGTCTTAAGGGTATGGGTCTGAAGGTCATGACTTTGAAATGATTTTCTTAATTTCCTAAATAGTGGTATACATGTTATATATCTATTGTAACCCCATGTCCCAATTTTAAATCCATGAAAATTTTTGCTCTTGTTCCATGGTAACCACGTAAGGCCTCTTATTGTCTAAACACTAACGATGTAACTATAACTAACCATGCTACGGGACGAACTTGGGTTACATATGCAGGAGGTAAATCGGAGTGAAACCATGAAGCCGATATGTACTAAATTACCGTTGCCATGGCACCGGCAATCGAACAATCGCATAATTTCATGGCGTATTTGAATTTGGAACACAAGTTTGAAAATCGGCCTTCATGGTTCACTCCCCTTATTGCTTAAGTTGTGTGCCAATTTCAATTTCATAGCATGTAGTTCTAGTTACTTTCGTGTTCTCTTTTTGGTGTTTGCGTATTTTAACGAAACAGTTATAGGCCCTCTCGCAACATTTAGAAGACAAAATTGAGGCCGTTGAGGTGATATGGAATTATTTTTTTTAAATTTCAATTTATACTGAATTATCATAATATTAATGAAAATCATCGAAATAAGTTTCAATCCATTCCTGTACTTATTTTTAAATATAATTTCTGAATATCGCAGGTGAGACAACATAAAATACATAAAAAATCATCACATTACCAGACATTTAATACTTTTATGGAAAGGGAAAAAATAATATGATATTTATTTACTACTTCAACTTAGGCCAAATAATGTGTTAATATTTCATATATATCTTTTAAATGCTTAAAATCTAACCCCCTTGAAATTTTTCACATGATAAACTATAGGATATGATGCTTTTTTGGCAAATTTAGCGACACTCTTGACTTTGATCACCATAACTACGGAACCGAATTTCCAATTGCGATCGAATAACAAGCATTTTGTAGAATACAGTCTACACAATTTAGCCATTGGCATTATCTCCTTTTCTGGTGGGATTCGAACAATTTTTTTATCATATTCAGAACCCCTACCCCCCCCCCCCCCCCCCTTAAAGAAAGCGGGGCACTGGGCACATTTTCACAACAATATGAAATTTCTTCAATTTGCTCTCAAATGATAGTCTAGAGGCCATTGGAAGAACGGAATTATTTTAGCCATAAAAAAACATCCCCAAACAGTAGGTCATGATATTAGATAGACATCCAGGTAATTTGTATGCCACCTTGTTAATTTTTTCCATAACGATTAATCCACCAATTCGTATATTACATGAATATTTTTTACTCGTGCTCATGATATTAAAAACCACAAGGTTATAGATCGATCAAACATGGCATAGTGCATCAAACAGGTGCATACGCGTTGGCGTGTTCTTGTGTTAAATTAAACGCCATTTTCGTCGTCCCCTGATTTAACGTCGCCGGCGACGGTTAATTGTAAAATCATCTGTTTGGAAAAGCGAATAAGTGTCAAGGGAACACCCTCACCGCACCCACCCCCCCAGACAACCTTGATATATACGAACTCCCTGAAAACGATGCAATTCTTAATTCACAACAAAATTAACCATCAACTATATTTTACTTTGATCATCCCTATAAGAGCTTATAAGCATTATTTCATTTTTTTATGAAATTGGCATGAGAAAAAGTTTTTGGGTAAGCGCACATTGCAAGGGTTCCGGCTTAAGTCAGAGGGTGAATACTGATCGTCCCTGCGCATATTTTCGGGCAAAAATCTCGTACGCTCTGTATAGCAGCTTATAGCTACTATGCTTTGAAACTCGTTAGCCCGCCGTACCCCACTTTCAATTTGCTTCCTCCGCCGGCCCTGTGAGTTTAAGCAGGCATTCCCTCAAAACAATGTGATTGGTGGCCAGAGGCATACTAGTTATTACTAATAACGATTTTATCATATCCAAGGAACAAAATAAGCACAAACATAGCCTAAAGAAAATTATAAGGGTGAATCACACAACAAACAATCTTTACGGACTGTAGGCTATTGTTTAAATGAGTGCAAGTAGGTACGATTTCCACGACAAGAAACTTTGAAAATAAACGGCCCTAGAATCACTTTTCTGATTCACACCAAACAAAATAATTGATCTATTTTCAAGTCTTTTGTGGGTGTATGTGAGAACGATTTTGCTGAAATCTTGTTCCACCTCGGTTCAACATTGCTAAAAAATCGCCAATTAGGCAGTGATTTATGTCAAAAATGAACACCGAATTTTTTCGGATTTTTGTTTGTCACGATGCATGCACGCATGCGCATTTCCGAACTGACATTATACGGACGTTGAGACGCTCTCCGAGGGGGTGATACGGGATATATTCTGGTCAGTAAATAGAGCGATTATCCCATGAAAATCGAGGGATCTACGTGATGGTATGATAAGACAAATTTCAGGTCTTGTCGAAAACAGGGTAACCAGACTATGCACATTTGCCGTGTAAAGAAGCAAATGTGTGGTCCGCTGGCTCTCTTTGAAAGAAAACGGGGGAATACTTTTTTGTCACTAAGAGTTAATAAGCTTTTTCACCACTGAGCCGGTGATCGATCGCTTTGGCGATCGATCGCCGTTTTTGAAGCAACTAGGTGCAGCCGTTTTCCCTGAATACTAAACGCGCTTGCGCAATATCGCCTTAGTTAAGATGTAAAGTTTCCAAAGGAAACTAAATGAGCTGCTTCTTTTTCACGAAAGACACCATCTTTTTTGAGCATTTAAGGCAGTGGTTTTCGAACACTTTTTTAATGCTGAGGTAAATGGTCCATCTTTAATTGATATGATTTGTCACCTTGGTTTGTTTTCTGCACAGAAATTGTGAGTTTTCCGCTCGTGTAATTGAACGGACTGAGTAAGGAAATCAACATGGGGAATAGACTCTTACGTAACTTGCATTAGTGAAAACGAATGTGTGCTGTTCTTTGAGGAAGCACAACACGACATGTGTGTCAGAGTTTTCGAAGTATTATAATGAATTTTGTGAGCTGTTTGAAGCTACAGACGGCGATCGATCGCAAAAGTGATCGATCACCGCTCACATGGTGAAAAGCCTTAAATATGAAATGTTTATGAATCGCTCTTGCATGCCCCTACTTATATCGTTGTCAAAAGTGTGTCGCCACTGCGTAAATTGCATGGGGTCAAACAGCTTTGACTCAGCCATGGCTACTGAGTGCTGATTTTGATACAAAAGTTAAGCAGGCCCATACTGAAAGCCTAAGGTCCGTATGCACAAAAAGTTAGACCGGTGACCTGTGTGGCAGGAGATACGGTCCGCCGGACGTGCCGCCGGTCTCCATCGTTCCAACAACAACGGTACAGATAAGGCAGCTCGATCAGTGACTCTTCACGCAACATTAGTTTGTCGTCTTCGTCTATCTGTCTATGGAACCCGGACTAAGGCGACGAGTTGAACCTAGGCCTACCTTTCACATCGGGTCTAAGTCAAAAAAATTAGTTTCAGTTCTCCAAAGGGACATTATTCAGCTTCCTTATAAGTAACTAGCAAAGGACCGCAGGGATAAGCAGAGAGAAGCGCCGGCGCGCCTTCAGTTTTGACATTGTGCGTTTACTGGTACCATTGTCACACAAATCATATAAATTTCAGGCCAAATTTAGTGTTTCTGATCCGAACTTTTGAAATGTTCATATTGAAGGAAATGGCACTTTCGGAATTTTAAGTGTAGGCTTCAGTGGGAAATCGGATTTTTATAATACAAACCCCTCCCCTCCTCCTCCTCCCCCCAAGTACCGGGAAGAGACTTATTAATGCTGGTGTGTAGTCCTATTGAATATCTGATCGTCACCCTTAAGTGGCTCCCGAATGGCTTTCCCGTTCGGGGGGCGGTTACTGAGGATGAGGTAATGACGTTCCGTGAAGGCTTGCTATTTGATAACCAAAGCAGCAGGCCAATTCTTCCTTCTAAGGCCGAAATTTCAAAACGTCTACCCGATTTTGTTTTTTGCTCGCTGTCGCGTCGCGGACGGGGTCGCGGATTTGCCGTATGCGTCAAGCAACCAACCAGCAACCCTACTATAATTGTAGCCATTCTGCTTTTCTGCCTTTTACACCAACCGGTGAGCCAGGAGCCAGGCCTGGGTCACCATTGGGGTCACTCTGTACAGTGGTACAGTCAAGGTATACGGCGGTCCGGAAAGTGTGTAGTCTGTGTCACAGACTCTGAAAGATATTATCTAAATTAGTACTGCGCGAGAGATTAACGTTATCATTCCGTCATAGCGAATGCATGCAAATGAAACTAAATCTCAAATATCTCCGGAAAACGAAGGGGTTCTATGGAGATTTTGGCATCAGAGGGTCCGTTACTATGTTTTGTTTAATTTGGATAAGTATTGTAATTGGGTCTGAACCTAGCGAGAAAATTGAACGATTTTGTCGGGTACTTAGGTGCTCGCAAACACGGAAATGCCTTTCGGTATGATTCCAGTCTTGAGAATTTTCAAACGCTGGGGCCAACTTTTTTTTTCAATTTTAGAAACAGGATACATACTTACCGGACCGCCGTAGTCAAGGTACAGTGGTACAGTTCCAGCTCTATGGTCAATGGTACAGTCAAGGTACAGTGTGCATGTACGGTACCACTGACGTGTAGCACGTAAATCAGTGGCATGTTCATGTTTACGAAGTGGTAGGTTCTCGATAATACAGTTTACACTGCACAGATCAAAGATCAAATTAATGAAAATAGGGGTTGTTCATTCCCAATTTCCAGCTATTACCGGCGTGCGGAGGACCCGGCGTTCATGTTAATAAAGATACGTGAATGACTCGAAACACAAACCCAGCGAAACAACAGAATACGACTCCGTCTACGACTACGAGTACGAGTACCACGAGATAACCACGGAAACGCAACATATTTTTTTTTTTTGATACGCCATACTCATGACTTTTAACTGAGCTGCGCCTGGCTTTGGGCTCTCTAAATGCTGTTCTCTCACTGATATACCTGGCACTCAGTATTTTTTTGTTCTCGAATCTGGTTGTTAATGAATTTCAATATGAGCAGTGATTACAACCACTCCCCAGAAACCTTACAAGAATTAATTGAAAGCCTGCATGTCTTGTTTTCAATTGACAAAGTCAATGTGGAAGAGGTACAGACAGTGATGGAAAACTACAAAAGTGATGAAGAGGATTGGGAGAAGTACGCACAATATGATCATCATAGGTAAGTCAGCTAGCTGCTCAGAGAGTGCCATGGTTGATCGGTTAAAACTGGGGCAGTTTAAACCGTAAACCGGGAGGTTTGACCGCTTAGGCTAAGACAAAGTGGTCAAAACTGGTCAAAACCAAATTTTAGTGGTATTAACCGTATTATAGTAGTAAGTAAATTACCACCAAAGACAAAGTTTTAAATCCAGTTTGGAAAGAATTTAGTATTCTGCCACAGACTACGAATTCGGCAACGTTAACGGAATAAACCGCATGTAAAAGGTGCCGAATTTTAAGTGGTGGCAGAATACTAAATTCATCCCTCCGGTTTTGTTCCCGCGAACGAGGGTGGTCAGATTCACCTCACATTCGCAGCAAAGGCCTAGTTCCAATTAATTGTAACTTATGGCATCATCTTTTAAAATTTGGTCATAATCTTTGGTGCCATAAGTTACTATTATGTCTGGAATCAAATCTGAGACGTGTCGTTAAAATGCTGTGCGTTGACCGTGTATGCACAGCGCACTTGACCTAGTAACAAGGCATCCTAGTAACGTAAATACGTTAGCGCGATTGGCCAATTCAGCAGAGGTCGATTGTACTTTTGTTGTGTGCTACTCTCGGCGCAAATACTCACTGCGATCGGCGCAGGGCAACTCGTCTCAGATTTGATTCCAGACATAATAGTCCCAATAATTGTGACTACACATTTGACATTTATTTTAACATTGGTCATTCAGTGATATGATAATGACCAATGTTAAAATAAATGTCAAATGTGTAGTCACAATTATTGGGACTACATAAGTTACAACTGTTCTGTGGGGTTCCAATGCCATTTAAGGTTGAGATGTTTTGAGATGTATATTTCCTAAATAAAAAGAAAAAATAATTTTCTTTTGACATACATAACATCTCTAGAGTGTAGAATAATTGTCTTACGCAATTTGTAACCAATGCTACAATTTGTTCCCCAAAAAAGTTATGTCCACATTTACAACAGGCTGCCAAATTTTGGGGCAGCCCATGTGACACAACAAGGGTAGTTTCACCTGAAAATTTCATAATAATGTGAATTTTAAATCTGGAAAACTGGTTATCACATGATGCAGCAGACTCTCAGATGCCTACAATATAACGTTATTGCAATAATGAATATTTATGCCACTTTGCAGCTTTAAGTTAGAGCAAATTGTCTGTGTATCTTGGTTTAAATTGGCACTTTCACTACACCCAACTCGTCCCATGACTAGATGTCTACGATAACATCAGCCATAAAAAAAGTTCCTACTATCTAGTCCATGATCAATCAGGACCTAAGCAAAGGCCTTAACTCCCTCCCCTCATGCACTTACCTGATCACTGCATCCTCCATCCCAACCTACACAGATCGAATCTGTTTTTTATTGTGATATAACCCACTAACACGAGGACGTTTATTGAAAACCACTGATATCATCTTTCCATTGCCAGTGTCGACACCAGATGCCATTTGTTTACCAGTCTTCCTAAATACCATAAATATGCGCCCGCGTACCTAGAATCACATAGACCTGACCCACATCCCTATATCCGCATCCTTAGAACTTTTTTTTGAAAGGAATTCCATATGTACCCCCCCTTTAAAAGTCCTACCTGAAACAAAATCTTGTTTTATTTATGGCCTTACACTAACAAATACCTGAATCCTAAGGCCAAAAATAAAAAGAATTGTTTTCATGGATACCTTTGAAGGGTACACTGGAACTCCGGGCCCATTTTTTCCAATGCTCATGTCAAGAAACCAGAGAAATTGGAAATTTGTGCACACAGATTTAGAAGTTTCTGTGTTGTTGTTGACATGAGAACAAAGGAAGATGTCAAGGAGTAAGTTTCTCACCCAATCATATTTCCATTATTGGGATAACTATTGAATGGAGGTCAATCATGTTGTTTATGTGTTTGGCGTGCAAGAGTGCACACAACAAGTGCACTTATACTTGGTCCATAATACGTCTTTGAAATCAGTAGTGCTACTCCTGCACTGCAAGTAAACAGTACAATTATGTCAACATAACATGCTGCTGTACAATTCTATGTCCTGTCCTGTTCTGAGGTTGTACTGAGCAAATTAAGTGAAGACACACCTTCGATGGGTGTATCCTCAACCCAGTTCCAATAATTGTAACTTATGGCATTAATCTTTTAAAATTTGGACATCTTGGGCCATAAGTTTACAACTCTTCTTTGGAGTTCCAGCCATTTACGGTTTGAGATGTTTTGAGATGTATATTTACTATAAAAGAAAAATCAATTTTCCTTTGCCATACATAGCATCTCTCGAGTCTGTAGAATAATTGTTCTTACCAATTGTAACCCATCAGCTCCAAAATAAACCT
>JAMKCH010032978.1:0-15714 GCA_023653785.1 Ophioderma brevispina
GTTCCACGCGCTGTGTATTCGAGTTTTCTCGCCAGAGGTCGAGTGTGCAGCGTTATTATGTCGAGTTTAGCGCCTATATATCAAAGTTTGCCCTCTATACATCGGAGTTTTGATCTCTATATTGTGAGTTCGACATAAATCATGTCCAGCTCCACATCTCGACATGAGTTTTTATCAACTGAGGAAAACTCCGACATGATTTTTGGTGTATGTGTAAAAAAAATAATGTCCAAGTTTGCTCATGTTGAGAAACAAATCATGTCGAGGTTGCTCATGTGAGAAAAAAATCACATGTCCGCGTTGCTTAATTTTGAGAACAAAAATCATGTCGAGTTGCTCATGTGAGGAAAAAAATCATGTCAGTTTGACACATGTGAAAAAAATATGTCCAGTTTTTAAAACCGGAGATTTATTCTGGACATGATTTATTCTGGACATGATTTATGAACTCGGCACATAGAGTTCAAACGGGTAGACAGCGCTGTAAACTTCGAACATATAGCGCGGGTAAACTCGATATACAGCGGATGAAACTCGCCATGATTTTGATACGTGGAGCGTGCCATAGGTTTGCAATATCTAGCAGGGCATTTAGAATAAGCAATGTAATGGTAAAGCGGTGATGTAACATCAATTGATCAGCTGGAATCTGAGTGCAGGACCGTACGCAGGATTTTTTTTTTGTTGTGGTGGGTGTGTGGGGGGGGGGGGGGTGCGGAACTTCGAAAAGTAGACCTTTTTTACGAAAAAAGTGGACTTTTTTGCTAAAAGTGGACCTAACCCCCGCAAATGGTCTTTTTTTCGACTTGTCGTTACAAAAATTTCTCATACAGGTTGGACCTTTCTTATTCACAAAATTCGCAAAAAGTGGACCTTTGCCCCTTTTGGACTGGGTGTGTGGTGGGGGGGGGGGGGTGCGACGCGCCCCGTACCCCCCTGCGTACGGGCATGATCTGAGTTTCATGATCTATTCCCCACGATTGTTTGAAAGAAATGATATCAGTTGAAAAAATAAAAATTTTCGAATCGATAAACCCGTTTGTTTAGATTGACGAGCTGAATTCTACAACCCGGCGGAGACACTATATGTGGCGGACTGCTTCTTGCATTGAAACACAATGCTTTAAATGTCTGAAAATTGCACTAGCCTTTAATAAAAGTGGTAAATTCATGATTGACCTGGGAGACTGACTGTGTTTTCTCAAAGTAAAAGGGCATTTGGACAGTTAACTTGGGGCCAATTTACTCTATGCCATTATTTTAACATCGATTTGCGAACTTTCAGCCGTAACAAACTAAGAGATTTCGTGCTGAGCAGTCCCTCTGGTGGGGCGACTTGGGGGAAATTTGCCCCCTTCTGACCGACTGCCTCGGTACGCCACTGGTGTGGGCGTGTTAATGTTCTGTGAGTTTAGTGATTAGTACCTTAAAAAAAATCTGGTAAACATATGTAGAAAAAAATGCTCTTTGCGCCTTCACCAATGAACATTTTTATTTCGATATTGTTGTATTTTCTTTGTGCAGAGTTCTTGTAAAATAAAAGAAACATGCTTCAAAGTGTAGACTACGCCGTCTCGTGAGTAGTGTTGGACCTAAAGGCATGCCGATTACACAGTGTTTTTGATTGAATAAAATGATGATTGAGGTTATTAATGGAGAAACCCAATTGTTTCGATCTAAAAGTTTGGCCTTATCAGCAATATACTAATTTATCTTAAGAATCCAATTTTAAAAGACACGTGTTTTTAAATTTATCTAAGAATCCAATTTTAAAAGACAAGTGTTTTATTAGATAAGAAAAGTTTCCAGTGATAAACTTGTATATTAAAGGGGCATTTCGTGATACACAGCCTCGTCCTCCAACGTGAGCTAAAAAGTTGAGATTTTTATATTCATCTCGAAAGGCGGGGCTAAGTATAGTATTGTGTGCCTAATCTGACGTGCAAATTCACTCGTCTCTGCCAAGAAATATGCGCGATTTGTATGATCTGTCCGTAAATGGGATACGAACATTTGCTCATAACCTTAAAATGCAAGATCGAATCAATTGCTTAATTTGGAAATAAGCTTTTCTCAAGGATATATAGCAGAAACAGAAACAAAACAGAAGGGGTAGAATCACGAAATGGCCACCTTTAAGACACATCCTCGTCGAAAAGTTTAGAAAGAAAAATCATTTTTTTGTTCGGATCGACATTTGACCAAAAAAGGTTGATCGATAGAAAAAAAATCCTGAGGAAGTCAAAACTGCCAAAATGTGTTGAATTCACAATTATTTTCCGGGTTTATCGTTTTAATTTGAAAGGAGTCAAAATCATCAAAGACGCCTCAAAAACCACAAATTGAAGGCAGTGGAAAAGTTATCATGCTATCTCACGTGACTAAGTGCTGCAAATTTAAAATGAGATCTATGGCTTTGTTACCATCGTCCATGAACTCGCGTTACCGAGTATGCCCGGGAGAATGTATTGTTCTATAAAAACACTTTGAAGTCGCCTATAAATAGCCGCCAAAATGGACAGTGCAGTGAAAGTTACAAACCCAGACTTCCAATTTAGGTTTTTAAATAACATCATAAAAAGTTGTGCTTTCATCAACATGATAGGTGTTGATAAGCTTGAAGAAGCCTTAGTATGCGTAAGGAGGAATGTAACTTGATGAATTGTAAGCGATGAAGAGAAAACAAAGGTTATTACGAACAATTGCAAGAACGTCTTCCTACGCAAGTCACGTGACATTATAGTTAGTCACGAATACAAATTATACGATTTGGTGGAACAATAATAGCGTACCAATAAGGAAAATTATCTATGTGGCTGAACTTTGAATGGCTTTTTTGTGCTTTTGTCTGTTGTAGTCCTGGCAGCCAATTAAAGGTCACGTTGGATTTGAGCGTGGCATTGTGTTCTCCGGGATGGCTTTTGAGTAACGACTGAGTATTCACGGTTAACAATGGAAACCAGGGTAAGGATATTTGGAAGTAAGTTGTTAAAACGATTGTAGGACAGTCGGTTCAAAGAAAGTCAAATGAAAATAAGCTGTAGATTTGAAGTGCCGAGGTAAAAATAGAGAGTTCAACATCTACGCCGCCACCGGACAAGTGTGAATATTAGACATTACCGAGCGATCTTGAGTTAGTAATGCACCCAAGCAAACGTGCCCTACATTGTTGTTTCAATTATTAAGTGGTAAACACTGATGTGTTGCAGAAGCAAAAAGGGACAAAGATCTGTCATACGTGTTATATTTATTTTTTACTATTTAATCGTATTCTGCAGTTTTGTACTTTTATACTGTTTTGTTTAATATACATTAACGTCCACACATATACTGGTATCCTTATTAGACAAGATTACACTCTGGCTTCCTTTCAGATATTTGAAAGCACTGGACTAATTACCAAACCCTTTCTGCGTTTTAAGGGACAAATATGAAAAATACCCCAGAGATGGTATGAATCATTGGCAATGACAAATAGAGCATGCTTGTATTCAAACCGCGGACGGATTTCAACTATCCAATTGCGTTCATTAACAACGGGAAAACGTGAATTTCGTTCAATACAAACATTTACCATGGAGATATTTTAAAATCCTTTAGAAAATCCACGTGTGGGCCACGAGTATGACAGGATTTGGAATGATTGATTTTAAAAAGGGTTGCCAGGCAGTTTGTAGTTTCGCGTAACATAAGTCAGAAAGTTCGAAACAGTAATGGCTCGCGGTTTACCTTTTCCATGAAAGATTTTGGCATTGTATGTGTGCATATGTCAATTACCGTATGTATGATGTATGTATGTATGTATGTATGTAGTTAGTAGTAGGTATGTAGTATGTATGTATGGAGGTATGTATGTATGTATGTAGTATAGATGGATGTATGTAGTATGTATATGTTTGTATGGATGGGTGGGTGTGTGTGTATGGTATGTGGGGTGGTGGTTAGTAATAATGGATGTGTACATGTTGTGACTGTCATAAAGTCAGACAATCACACAAAAACACAAATATCCATGCTTTTAAAACCTGGTAGTAATAGTAGTGTCCGTGATAAGTCCCTGGCCTACATTTTTTTTTGCAGCAAAATAAATCTGTCATGCGTATGATATTAATGAGTCAATCAACCAATTTTGCATATTAACTACAATGTATATGGGTCCACCTTAGGTACGGACCGTTTTTTTTTGTGGGGGTGTGTGACTTATGTCGGTTTTCTGAACAAGAAGTGTTGAATGGGACTAAACTGCACTAAAGAACCTCTGTAAAAAGTGGAGTTCGCAATTCTTTAACAACGCTGACATATCACCTAAAGTACTGTGCCCGAGGCTACTACAACAAATCGAGTAAATCAAAGGAGGAAATCGAAGGTCTCCCACTGCCAAAATAACATATAACCCTTCAAAGGTGGGTGGGTGACCCAATCAAGAACCGATTTATCATTTTCATGTGACGTTTTTCGCCCTCACATGTATAAGCAATATCAATCACCAAAACCATCCGATTACAAAAGTCGTTAGATTGGTTGCAGAAAAACGCGTATTAAATTTGGCCCACATGATATCGTGTGTGTGTTTTTGTGGGGTGACAAACACACCACATGATATAGTTGGGTGTGTTTTTGTGGGGTACAAAATGACATTCCCCTATTAAACAGTGTGTCTATGAATGTCTGGCATGGCTGGATCTGGCTCTGACTGGATTGTATACTCCAACAAAGCAGGGTTCCTGCCCATCCGCTAGATTGAATGACCCATACACTAACGTTAGTGGTTGTGAGGAGAGTTGACATTCATCATTAACGCAATCATCGAGTCCCTCTTTAAAAGCATTGAAATTAATAGTTCAAGTAATTGGTGAGGCAAGTTGTTCCAGTGCCGGGTCGTCCCGGGAAAAAGCTATTTGAAATAAATCGTACGTTTTACCACATGAATGACGGTAAGACAACATATGGTGCGCGAAAGTTGGCGGATGGTTTTTTTTCAAAGCAAATTCCTGCCAGCAATATCAACCATTTGGTGCATTATCTTGAACATCATAGATAAACGGGTATTTCCGACGGCTTTCAAGGCTTTGCCAGTTTTAGGGAGGAGATCATAATCTGTCACGCTTGCGTCTCTGGTTTAGTTATTTAAACACTTCAATAAGCTGCCGCACGTTGAACCATATCGAAGTTTTGTGTTTGTCTTTTTTGGTATGGGGAAACCATGCAACGAGCCATATTTTCCAGTTTTGGTTGACGAGTCGAATAAGTACACATGTTTAGATTGCACAACAGGCTGGGGTACACATATTTAAAATTCCTTCTTATTACCACCAATAACCTTCTTACTTGCTTTTGTGCTGAATCTATGTGATTTAACCATTTGTAGGGCCATATAAATAATATACCCAAGTATGCATGACTATCAGTTGTGTCTAATACTTTACCACATAGGCTGTAAGGAGTAATTTTTGGTGTTCTTTGTGATGTGAAATGCATAGTATCACATTTGTCCGTGTTTAAAACTCATTTGCCCGTCTTACTCCACTTCGATAGAGCATCAAGTCAGGTTGGAAATATAAATTGTCCTCGGGTGTATTTATTTCCTTTCCCTATATATTAGTGGGAGAGATCGTGTCCCTTCGTCCGGGGGAAACGCACAATCAGGCATGTTTAATATAACCCAAAAAAGGACAAAGGACCAATCACTGTACCCTGGGTAACTGGATATGGACCTTCGCAGTTGATGACAATACACCTTCCAAAAGAACTTGTTGTTTACGTTTTGTTAAAAATTTTTTATCCAACAATGAATTTTTCCCAGTATACCATAAGGCGTTAATTCATAATTCAGACGAGTGTGCGGAACGCGATCGAATGCTTTTGAAAAATCACTAGGACAACATCGACTTGCTTCCTGTTTTCAGTGTTCAATGATTTGGCTAATCATTTGTGTTGAGAACTAATTGGGTACTCACACCCCCTCCTTTGTTCTGAAACCATGCTGAGAATCATTTAAAATACTGTGCTGATCAAGGTGGGACATAATGGAACGAGTAAGAATATTGCTCTAAAACTTGCAGCATAATTGATGTTAAAATGCAAATGGGCCTATAGTTCTTTGGGGAGATTATACGATTAACCCTTTTTATGAATTGGAGTGATGTGAGATATTCGCCAGTTCTCAGAGAGGTCCCCCGTATCCAAACTCTGAGAAAACAATGCAGACAATATATGTGACAATTCGGCAGCAACATTCCTTTAAGTATTCTTGATGGGATTTGATCAGGACTAGCTGCTTTATCTGCCTCAAAGTGGAGAAGTATTTTTTTTGGACGCCCTCCGGGTTTGTTTTTCATATCATAGTGAATAAGAAGGAGCGGCGGGTTAACCTTGCAAATCAGGTAATTTTCTCAATCATCCGAGTGTAAAACTGGAAATGTGAATAATTGTTAAGGATGTCAGCTGTATCGTTGGTATTGTTTGTGACCTGATCGTTATGTCAGGGAGGAATACCCCTATTTTATCCACCCTTTTGGATGTGACTATTTTCCAAAAACTCTTTGTATTTTGAATGCAAAATTTTCAGTCAAAGTAGATCTTATGTAATCGCCCGGCCGCATGACAAGTTCTTTTTGTATGTCGTCCTGTATGCTTTGAATATTAATTCGTCCTCTTTTGAACCTGAGGAGCGTTGTTTGTTATAGAGCCTTTGAAGTTTTGCGCCTCATGCGCCTTAGGCGTGGCATTCTACCCAGCCCCAAGGTTAGTCCTATCTAGCAAGAACTGAATGGTGGTAGCGAATATTAAGTCCATAATTTCAGAATTTTATTTTTAAAAGATCCCAGTTTTGTTGCAACTGATGTTTAATGGTCGTTTAAAAAAATGATTACCAAAACTTGAAGGTTTTCCCTGAGACCTATGATACCCCTTGGTGGTAGTGATAATCTCTTCCTTCTAGGTAAACCTCTTCCTCTTAGGTTTGGCTGACTAGTCACACACACACAATATTGTGGTCACTATCGCCAATCCCAGGTAAGGTTATAATATTATCAATCCAGGTGGGATTTGTGGTACGAAATAAATCCAGGTTATTTAGGGCCCCGAGTTGGTATTTTGACCACTTGGTCCAAGTTGGTATTTTGTACAGGTATCCAAAAATACTGACCCGGGATAAAATTTGCTATTTTGGTTTGATAGTCTGTTTGTCCCAATCTAAATCCCTTAATTAAATCGCCAGCCACCATATTGACAATGTTTGCTGTAATTTGGGTGTGTCATTTAGAAAGGGAATGAGTCAGATCCTGAAAAGATTTCAAAGAAGTATCCGGAATTATAATAAGCACGACATAAATTTGGTTACTTTTAGTCAGTCAAATGAATAAAGCCGAAAACCCATATTCAGAAGGCGCCGCCAAATCATCCAAATATTGAATGGCAAGTTCCCCTAACAGCAATAAGCACACCACCATAACCGTCGTACGCTTTACGAAAACAGAATAATCATCCGGAAAGAGCTCACAGGATTTAATATTACTGTTTAAAACCAAGTCTCAGTCCCTATGACAAGGGTCTGGCTTTTTCCATTTTGCAGTATAGGCATTAAGCTCAGGTACTTTAGATTTCAAACTCTGAAAGTTGATGTTAGAATTGTTGAAGTTTTTTGCATGGAGTGTGTGATGTTCACTGTTGTTCACGATATTGATCACCAAGTGTGCGTACTCTTAGCAGAGTTATTTGACATGACAGGTGGGCCCAACGGAAGTTAACGTTTGGTTGCGAGTTTTGCTCTTTACATTGCCTTGAATCATTTTGTCACTGACTTTCCATTGTATCTGGTAAACTTGACCAGTTGGTGGTGTCAGTTTGTACCTCGGGTTAATTGGGTTATAGGCCCCTTTAACTGACTCCGAGGTGGGTGTCTTGCGTTCTTGGTGGAGGTTGCGAACACCTATGTAATTGAGACTCGTTTGTGGCCGCCCACATGTTTACCAATTATTGAATCACCCAACAGATCATATTAATTTGTGCATTCAACAATAGCTGGCCTAAAAAGGAATCATAAAATTTACAATGTCACATTGGGACACAACCTGCAAGTCTGCGAGCTGGGTCAGGGTATTATACTCATCAATCAACTAATTTCCCCCACAAAATGTATGGTCCACTGACCAGCCTGCATCACACTCAATGCTTTTGGTTTTCAAAGACTCTTTGCCACAATAATACAACGAAATTTTGGCTTTTTAGTACTTTCTTGGATTTGTATATTTGACCTGGGTGGGGGTGATATCGCCACATAAGCCCATTAGAGATAACAAGAGTTGCTGGTTAAAATGAGTATTCGTTGTTTAAAATTCACAAACGAGAAGTAAAAAATCCTCTAGAAATTAGAAGAGATCTATTTTGAGTATATACCAAAAATAATCTGAGTGGGATAATGGTATTGGGTTGGGACTTCTTGAATTTATGACATTACAAACAACACTATTTGTATCAACTGTATCGGGGTCCCTAAAGGAATACAGGAGTGGTTTGATCCACCTTATGGATACCCCCACTTTGATAATTCCAAATCCTAGCGCTGAGTAGTAGCACCGACAGGATTAACAAATGCCACACTAACATCTCCGGTATGTAATCCTAATCCTATTTCCTAATTCCAGTAGTGTACTTTTCACCTGTATGAATGTTCGTCTTCCTCACTCCCGTGTGAATACTGTACCCCAGACTTTATAGTATTATTTGACTTACCCAATTCCCGGGCCAAGGTAAGTACTGCAGAAACGATACGTTACAATTTAAAATACCACATCAACTTGAATAAAATTACGGATGAATATGATACTTATCGCTTTTAGATGCTAAAAAAGCCAAATACTATGGTCGACTCCAGTGTGTATACTTCCCGCGAAAACAAGATGCGTCGGTTTTGTTTTGATGTGTAGCAATGGATATGTTACATACGATTAAAAGTTAAATACACCAAAGTACGATACTAATTAAAACGACTTTGTGCCGGTAACACATTTAGATAAAAACGGCAGTGATAATTGACTCGCGGCTCAAGAATTATAAAACTGCTGCGGCGGTGCCTACGTAATAATAGTAGTCGTTGTGCCAGCACAATAATGTACATAGACGATAACACTGTAACAGTGGGTGGCAGAAATAGCTTAAATCCGTCGAGGATAAAAATGTAAATGACCAGCAAAAACGGGTATTAACATCCAAAAAGTGATTAAACTAATAGTTAAGTGCGATGGCAAAAATAAATAGAGACCTATGAAGATAAAAATCAGCCGAAGCTCCGCGAATTTAATTCACAACCACACGCCAGAGAGGTCAAGGGCTTCAATGACCCCGCACTCTATGAATGTCATTCGACGAAATGATAGCATGTCAGTAGCTTTTGGTATCAATGAAAAGAGGAATGCCAATTTCTGGAATAAAACAAATCAAGTGTCTGTGTTAGTATTGCTTCCTTTTGCACGCGGTTGGTCTTCTCTCCCGAACCGGAATCACTCTGTACCTTGCAATCCCCGGTGGCTGTGTGTTTTTTTATATTAAAAGGAGCGGAACACGTCAACGGACATTACTTAATCATTTGACAGGGGTTTCAGTAGTCCTTCGATAGATTTAACCGAAAGTGGTGTTTGGAGAAGGCATCTATTTTCCTCTTTACCCTGCGAAATTTTCTTTGCTAAACCCTAATTTGGTTGGATTGTTATTTACGATAAATTGGCCATATTTTAGTCGAGCAAATTAATTTTACCGAGTATTCTTGGGCTTTCAAAATCGCGTTTTCGCACTATATCAAATGTTTGAAACATAAGTGTGACACTTTACAGATGGGTTTTGGGATGACGCTATCCGATCAAGCTGACATTTCAAATCGGGTCACCCACCTTTTAAGCGTTGGCCAAAAGGGTGTGTTTTAGGCAAATGGGTACGGCAATTCAAAGATAAGGAAATGGGTACATACAAAGGAAACCCTGTGGTTATTCAAACTATCCTATGGAACATATTGCCAACATCATATATAAGAGCTCACTCTTTTGCCCCCAGTTGGCAACAAATGGATATCATTTTTTATCACCTCGCTAAGCTACAACAGACGGAGGTGTAGGGTTTTAGAAATTGATATACGCCATTTTAACTTACGTTATAAAGGGATTTACTTTGCACTTGGGAATATGATACTTAGAATTTACACTGTATGTTGTTCATAGAAATTAATAGGAACGTTAGTGTATCTTTAACGATTTGGGTTAATAAACCGAAAGTAAAAAAACTCACTTCAGTGGTTTATCTATCGGAATCCAGGATAGCATACATGGTAATATCTTTCAGATTATCACTCAATATTGATGATCACTTAGAGAATGCCGGCAATAGTATCCTATATCTCATCCATATTACAACTACGTTCTGAGTTTATTACTCAACAAGTTCTCTGGTAATGTCTTACCCTAAGACCGACCCGTAGCCCTTTTTGCGGGGGTCTTGATTTCTAAAAAATGTTAGTCTTAGTCCGCGAAACAATCTCTATTCAAGAGGTTTTTTTCATGACATTTTGCATATAAAATGGATCCCTTTTGATGCCAGTCAACTTAAACGTGGGTATTTAATAGCTACATTTTCGATATTGGGAGTAATCCAGGAAAAAGAAGTAATATGATTTAAAGAAATTTGCACAAACACAAAAATCCATTTTGTCGGGAATTGTTACAGACTAGCAATATCAAAGTCTAGAAATATACGGAAACGATGGAACGATTTTCAGTGGTAAAGTGAAATACAAATGATGCAATCGTTTTAAAAGACAACCAGCTTATTAATCCATCATAGGATTAAACAATGCACTGCTTGTCAATAATTTATAGCCAATGGCACTTACAGGCCGTATAAAATGTTCAAAGGCCATCCTCGGGTTAAATTTTCAGGATGCTCCGAACTAGTTCAAATTGTTGTCCTTTGGTTTAACATGACATATTAGTAACCATGGTAACGCCCATCAACCCGGTGCAACTTATTAACTAGCTAAAAAACAGAGTCGTCTGTATATCTATCCGTCTGTCCTGTCCGGCTATGCGTTTCGTTCTGGTTTGACGTATGACCTGATTGGGACGTGAGTTGGGAAACGACAGTCTAGGGGTTGTTATCGGTGTTTATCCCGCAGGTTGAAGATCATCTAGAGGTCATTTGCTTAGAAAGCCCCAGAGAACCAATTTGGAAAAGGGAATGATGACGCATGAGGAAAAAACAGTGCTGAGTTCAAAGGTCACATACGGTGCACGCACTAGTTTACAATATAATATACTAAATGGGCAAAGGGATGTAACCTTATATTTTTCGGGCCCTACACAATCAACGAAGAAGAAACCATTTGGAAAGAACTGGAAAATATCCGTGTTTAGTGGCGTAGCGATTTGGCGCACGTGGCAAGGACCATAATAATGCCCTCCGGCTAATTCGTTTCAGAATTAGGCCGGAAAACGATTAGCCGGAGATTAAAAACAGTTGCGCAAGAAATTTGCATATCTTTACTTGCCGTAATTAATTTCAAATTTCGGTCTTAAAATGGTGGTTCAAGTAACTATGTTAAAATGCGAGCGAAACGCGAGGAAATTTTGGAGTTCGAGGGAGGAAATCGAATCGAAAATGGGGCTCGATTTGTTGGTGGCGGCCAGGACACATGCAATCTTGCATATGCCATTTCACGTGTCAATCTGCTGGTGCCCCAGACGATTTCAACTGATGAGATTTTTTGCGGTTGATTAGGTTTTTTTCTAAAAGCATTGTTGCATGATTGCGTAAAAACATTACGCTCATTTCTTTTTCCTTTTTATAATATTTTGTAATCAAGCCATTGTTAATATCACTGCTTTTGCCTCATAACCTTCGCCGTTGAACCCAATAACATATGCGTTTTTTGCATGTTAATGCGTGACGGTCAATTGACGTTACGACGCCGGGTGGCAGGAGATATGAAATCCGCCGGTCTCACAGTCCGCAAACACTGGTGAACACTAGGGCACTCGATTTAGTTGACTCTTCAGTAAACTTATTTTGTTTCACGCTTTCATTCCGTTGAGGTCTATGGAGCCCGGACTCAGCGGACTGTGGTCCCTGCCGGAACAATATCTCCGTTTACACCGGTTATAAGGCCGATTTAGAGCCATACGCGAGGCGAGGTGCAGTTCGTACTTTGAATGTATAATGATTTTGTTTCATGGATCAGTCGAACAAAAGTAATTTCCATGTTTCACGTACAAATAGCGTATATAGTACCTAAATATCGCTAACATATCAGGATGCAAATGTGTACATTTCAGGCGGGCCAGCTCAGGCACATCGATTATACCTTGGGAGTAGTTTTATTAATATTGCTGTTTTTTTTACAAGAAGTCAAATCTGTTACTAACAATTTTTGTTGTTTTGAATAATCACCAAGTCTATCTCGGTGTCATATCTACAACCGAATATGGATAGTGTCCTGTAAACCCGTTCGTAAAAGTGCGCTTCTTATTTCAAGTCTTTATCATTGTATTCTATTTTTACCTGATATAAATCTTATCCAGTTGTGACTGCAGTACGATTGTATCGCACAACACCGCATCACCTTCCAATGGATATCAACCTTTTTACATACTACAATCTCGAAAATGAGAGTATCCTGTAAAACCGTTGTTAAATTTGTGCTTTCTTTTTTTCCAAAGTATTTATTATTGTATTCTATTCTTTAAATTCTTTAACTGGATATGACTCTGATCCAGTTGCGACATTTCAAATTGGATATTGTATATAACCATTTTAAGGGAAGATATGACACCAAAAATTATTTTTTTTTGATTGAAATGGTGTGAACTTCATATTTGGTGACTAGGATACTTGGGTGATCAAAAAACAAAAATAAAAAATCACCTTCATTTGCATATTTAATGGTGGCATCTTGGATTTTAGGTGTGGATTTCAAAAGAGTTAATCTCCAAAAGTCTACATGCGGGAAGCCGATTTTTTTAAATGAAAGAATAAAGGTAAACTTAAAAAAATATGAGTTAGTTTTTTTATTTAAAGCGGCAACTTCCATTTCACAAAATATGAAATTCCTTCAATTTGCTCTCAAATGATAGTTAGGCCATTGGAAGAAACAGGGATATATGTTACACATAAAAATAAACATTACCCAAAAAACAGATAGGGACATTGATATGAGGATAAAGACATCCAGGTAATTTGTAGGCACACTTTTAAGTTTTCCATAACTTTTAATAACAAAGTGTATATTTACATGAATATTATTGACTCGTACTCACTGATATTAAAAAACCACAAAAGATTATAGCCGATCAAAACAGTGTGCATAGCGTGGGAAAAAATGCATACAGCGTGGAAGTGTTCTGGTGTTAAACGCCATGTTCGTCGTTGCTGAATTTCGCGTCGCCGGCGACGTTAAAATTAAACACGTTCTGGGTACCCATAAGGAAGCTGATTTGGTCTTAACATTTCGGGTGAGGGCTTTTGTATATAAAGCCTTACAACCATGCAAAATATCCGATTTTGAAAAATGTTGAGGTCGCAACTATTTTTCCCACATGTGCCAGTGTTCTTACAAAAAAAATAAAAAAAAAACTACAAAAAAAAGCCAAAAATTGCAACAAATAATGATTAATATATTGTTATGTTTTTGGTGCAGAGCTTTCCCTTAAAATCATAGTTTAACTATATATTGATATATCATTTCGAGTTTTGGAACAAGTCAGTTGTGCGAAATTGAAGGTAAATTCCAATTCCTTTAATCTGGGCACAACAGGCTTGCTTTGATAAAATAGGCCATTTACAAATATCATTTCCTTTTCATATTCGTATAGATTTCGGTGTGGTGCTAAACCAACAATATTATAGCCCAACTTGGTATAGAACCTGAAGCTCTATTTTATTTTCATTTAGAACAACCATTAATCACTGTGGGATATCTTGTTGCTGCTCACTATGCTTTTCAACTATTCACAACAGCTAAGCCTCAGGTTTGCGCAATTAACCATTTAAAGGTTTTAAGCTCTTTTGTGTTCGCTGACTTTTAATAAAATGTTACCACCAATGTGCCTATGGACATGATTTTTTTGTAACACTTTATCGACTTTCCGTCTTATGTATGGATTTAAATCTATGTCTTCGTTTATATTCGCTTTCAAAACGATCATCTCCTTGGGTCAGCTCCTTTTTTTCGATGACCGTCACCTGTTGTCTCGGTCTTGATTCAAAGCTAGTTGCCGCCATGTTGCAGTGAGTTGAAAGAAGCTTGTAAGATATCGGAGGAAGGACACTTATATTCCAAGGTGAATATCACGTTAATGTTTGACCTCCCAAAATGTACCTAATAAACTTTTATTTTATTTGGTTAAAACATCCTAAATCAAGTAGTTTGGTTTTGATTTTGATACCATAAACGAGCACTTTGTGTAATAGTTGCATGCACCCTAACAAGTATTTTTTATATTATTTTGATCCCCTAAACGAGTTTTTACGACGCGCTTGTAGGGTATGATACCAACAAAAAAAAAAAAAATAGAGACGCGTTGTGCAAACTGTTTGTATAATAATCGTTAAGAACATCCCCCATTTTTATGTGAAAAAATGTTCAAACTATCATTCATAAATAATCAAAATCCCTCACACGACACTTAAATGACATGAAGAGGTTTTTAAAGAATACGAATTTCTCTTAATTTGCATTATCGGTTGTAGACCCTACCGAGAACGGTTCGAAGATTTATTCGCCAAACAAGTAAAAAACGTGTTTTACAGTACCTGCTATCGTAATTATCCATATAGGAAAGCCGAGAGATTTTGGCGTGACACGACAGAAAATTTAAAACCATCACGGCGTATTGGGATTGTTTCACTTCAGGTGTTGATTCTAATACAACTTGGAAGGAATTCCAAATATGACAAAAACTCTGGTTGAAAAAAATGGGGACGCTTTTCTGTCTCGGGAATATCCTCTATATCTTTAAATGTAGGGGATCGATAACACGTCGAAGAAATGCATATTTTTCATTCACCCCGCTATAATCTCAAGCCCTGAAACGTTCCTTTGTGGATGTAATTATTTTCTGCTTTTCTTATCCACATCGGTTGCCGCGATTAATCAAAATTTGTTATCGGATGTTTTGGCGACATGCTTTCATCCTCGTCTACCGAAGAAGCGTGTCTTACCACCGCCCCTTCTGTTTTTGCACACTAAGCCCGATTCTGTTTGCCGAAAAACAACAAAATGAGTTATTTTTGCATTCTACGCTCATTTTCATGCAAAATCAACACCCACCGGGGTAAAGGTAATGTACAGGGTGATCCCAAAGTCATGTTTGTCCTTTCACTTCGGAAAGAGTACAAACCGCTTAGTACAGACACTTGATGTTAGTACCAATAGATAGCCATAGGCGCCTCTTTCCATTGATCCCAAACAATGAGTACCAACATGCGTTAGCATTACGCCAGAATGACGCCGTGAAGTTTGCATATCGGCAAAAAGTGTCAACTCCATATAGTCACCAGTAGAAACTATGGGGAAATTGATTTGTTCACCAAAGGTTAGAAATATCCGATTTCGGGCGTTTTGGTTGGCTCTACATATAAAAGCACTTTGATGGGAAATTGCTCCTAGATCTAACAAGAATATAATACGCTACCTCACTTTAGGGATAAACATAAGACATTTTGAGTGCTTTC